>JAFBJS010007515.1:2288-18211 GCA_016785265.1 Paraplagusia blochii | reverse complement strand
GTTATTATATTTGTCCAGATTAATGTAGATTAAGTGGAAGCAGACTTTTAAATGGACAAGAAATTAAAGAAAGAGTGGTCTAATATTTTTTTCCATGACTGTATATAATTTAATTATAATTAAAATCTAATTATATTTTGAAGTTTTGTGGGTCGGGACGGTGCTATGCCTACAGAACCTCAGTGGCCACCTGGCAGTGGATTTGGTCCTCCACCCTCGTGGACCCAAGTCTGCTTCCGCAAGTGCAAGGCCACTACTGTCGCTCTCCCAGAGAGCAGACAATGACAATTTATTACATGGGATTTTTGGCACACCACTGTTGGAGGTGTAACGCTTCTTAGAGTGGCAGGATGGCACTGTTTCTTTTTTTTTTTTACCAGTCAGAGTATCCTTGTTTCAAGGCTTTTTAAAATTCCTCAGCTGATCCCAAGTCCCCAAACGTACATGTTCTGAGCTAACACTTTGACTAGGGTTCTGACCTTGACAGATACAACATTATACAAAACAGTCACTTCTGCTATTTGACATTGTAACAGCCTGAATGACACCACCAGAGGGGGGAGCTCTGGTACAGTAGACACTGCAGGGAAACTATTACAGTTACAACCTACGGCTGATGAATTGCTTTAAAGACTACAATAATTGGCCCTATAAATCTAACTCTAATTAGTAAAAAAAAACAAAAAAACATTTCTATATATTACTGGTTTTTACAACATGTCTTAACTGAGGCTCATTGACATTTCCAAGAAAATATAAAATGCCATGTCTGCTTATTTGAGGGCGGTAGTGGTGGTGTGGCAGATATAGAAACTGATTTGGATCCACGAGATTTCAGGTTCTAATCCACCAGCTGATAGGTAGCTGATAGCACCGTCCAGACCAATATATCTTCCAGTGGGCTCACCACCCACAGGAACACTCACAGTAAAGAACAGTGTGATTTGGGTGACAGTGGTGGAGACTGCTGCCCCTGTGATCCACCAATGGACATGGATGGAGGATGAATTTAAAAAATGAACATTTGTCATTTTACCTTTTTTACTTAAAAATCAACAGCACAAGGCAAAAGGCAAAAACATTTCTCAATGTATTTTTTTTATCACAGCAGAGCAGGTCAATCACTAAATTTAATGTCTTGATGTCATTAAACTAATAAAGCTTACTTGCTAATGTTTTCCACATGGATTTAGTAAAAGTTGTTATCTGGATTACAAACAAACAAATCCAAAAACCCATAATAAATAACAATATCCATCCATCCTTACCCATGTATCTGTTACCAGGGCAACAGTCTCCACCACTGCTGCCCAAATCACATCGCACCACAGATGTTATCGCAGATAACAATATACAATCCTAAATAATCATGGTATTGCTGAAACAACACCATGACCTGACCACACATTTAGAAATATATGCTATTTTTGATAACATCAAAACACATTTATATAATAATAAGCACATGGGGTAAAAATAATTACTAATACACTATTGATGCACCCTTTGTCACTTAAAAATAAAAAGTAAAATTATACATAGTTAGAGAGATCAGGCAACACTGTCTGGCAAGTGAGAATACACTAAAAACCACTGAGACAACCAGGTATAATGATCTACAAATGAAGGGATAATAAGGCAGAAACAGCTTTGGTCCAAGAGGACACGGTAGTCACCTGAAGTAAGAAGAAAAGCAAATATTGCCCTTCAAGTCCAGCTCTTCCCTTAACAACAGGAGTCATAAATCAAGGTTAATAAAGAGGAAGTCCGACACAGACTAACCAATCCAGGCAGCCGAGTCCCTGAGAAGTTTAATTAAGTCTGCACGAACAAAGTGGTGTCCTTGTAGACTTGAAATTTAAGATTACATTTAAGATAGCAGAGCAGGCCAAACATGGTGGCGAAAACTGTATTCTGACTTTTTTAAATTCAGCATTGAAACACTTCCCTCAATTTACCAGTAGGAAATTGTCTGTACGGTGGCTCTTTTACATAATATATAAGCAGAGACAGCAGTGAGGAGTTGAAGCAGCGGGGAGCAGGTCTCAAGCCTCAGAGGAGCACAATGATAAGACATATAATATGCATGATGTTAAAAAGGTGGAAGACGCCGCTGAGAATGTCTCTGATTGACACCAGGTATTAGAACAAGGTGGTGGAGAAATGCGAGAAATTAATTCACTTTCTCCACACTTTCAAAGATCCAGCTGGCTCAGAGACATGGACCAGGTCAAGGATAGAATTGGATTGGATTTTTTTTTTTTTTGTTATTTAATTAAATGCAATTTTTCATCATCATAGATTGCGGATAACTCATTTGACGCCAATGACTGGAGGATGAGAGCCAACAGGAGGTGTCAGAAATCATTTACACATTCCTACAATTGTGGATGTGTCACCTAAAATGAAAACATTATTGAAATTCTAGTAGAAGAGCAGGAGTAGGAGCAGGACATCTCATACATTAATTCGTCTTTCCTCTCATCCTGTCCAAGGGTCTCAGGGGCAGCAGTCTCCACGACTGTCACCCAGATCACACTGCTTCTGGACGGTGCTATGAGCAGAGCACCTCAGTGACAACCCGGCAGCTGGTGGATTAGAGCCTGAAACCTTGTGGACCCAAGTCTGCTTCCTTAACCACTGACCCACCATTGCCACCCATTTATGAACCTGTATATTAGAAAGTTATAACCAAAATATAAGAATCACTCCTGTCTCGCAAAAGGAGATGGAAACTTTGCACAAACACAAGCAGGTGTAAAGTGACATTTACATTTTTCTTTTATATATTTTTTTTCTCCACCATTTGGCTTTTGTTTCCAGCCAGCTGTTACATGACAGTGTTGTATGAAGGACCAGTCAGAGAAGATGAATGGCTCATGTTTATTTAGATCACATGCAGATCCGTGTAAGTGACACACAACTCAACTGGTGCCTTTTGGACAAAAGCTAGACTTTTCTAATAAAGTCGCACGGTAGCGTTTCTTTGTCTTGTCTCTGTTCATCTGCCCGCTGAGAATTTTATAAAAAAACTGTAATCATCATTAACGAAAATGACATTAAACTGTTTCCTCCTCTAGGACTCTCCAGAGTGTCATCAGTAATGAGCGAAAAGTCATTATTGTCCAATAGGTGTAGGTTCTCTTACGTCCTCTATCAATGCATTTGCACGACCATCACAGAATTCAGATTCGTTGTTCCAAAAAGTCACACTCAATATCAGTAAGAACTACTTGTAGTAACATAAGGTCATTGGTCCAAATGTCCTCGCACAAACAATGGACAGAGGGTGGGACGTTGCTGTCGGCCCTGGTTGTTATTCCAACAGAGCTGGGTCTCCAGTAGCATCACTAACATACTGGAGACACATGCACTGTAGAATACATCCAGGCCAGGAAGACCATGTCCAAGGTGCACACACATACACACACAAATATTCTGCATGTAGACATACCAAACCAAAAATACTCTGACATCAACTATTACAAATTGCTGCCTAATCCTAATCCCAATCCTCGTGCTCCTAATCTAACCATCATTCCTATCCTCAAATGTCATCTCAATCAGTGGCTGCAAAACGTCCCAACAACAAAACAATGTTGTCCGATGTGTAGAAAGACGGAATAATCCTCCAGTGGATTGTTATTGCTGTGATATATAATGTTATTATTAAAATTTGTATAATCTACTTAATATATAATATATATTTAAGTATATTAAATTAAATTCTCTGTGACATGTATGTGCAGTCATGCAAAACAGTGTTGGCAGTGACGCAAATCTTATGTCCCTCCTGTTTTACGGTCCTCTCGCATGATTGTTGACACAATTGCAAACATTTAACATCTTTTAGGGATTTTTTTTTGTGAAGAGTTAATATCTGTTGTGTTTAACCATCTTCTTCATAATGTCAGCAATTCACTTCAGGTGACATTAGATATTGTCAGATATTGGACTACACCAGAGTCATTCCTGTCTTATCATTGCTTCAGGTTGAGGATGGACCTGAGGTTTCTGATTGAAATATGTGGCCACCTTGTGATCTCTCTGTGATTTCTTTTGCCTCCTGACATGGTGCATGAAAAATGCATAAATCCTCACCAAAGAGTTCCTGGATCACTGCTCTTGGAAGGTGTTTTCATACCGTTCTTTATTCATGGCAGTGTTTTTTTTTTTGGGGCAGGATTGTGAGTGAGCCCACTCTCTGGGATGAGAAGCCAGGATGTCAGGATGTTTCACACTTGGCACAACACGGGACTGATGGTATTGTTCACCTTTTCTTCTCCTGACAGCCGCTTTTCCAGATGTCATGAATAGTCCAAATGGGGCTTCGTCAGGGAAATTAAATTTGCTCTGGTCTTTTTTTGCGTGCCACTCTTTATACTTCCTTCAAATTTGTAATCTGACATTGAACTGCTTTCTTTGCTGTCCTTGAAGTAACAACATTTGTGATAAACAATAAATTGCGTCACTGCCGAAACCTTTGGTCGTGAAGGAGTGAGCAGGTAAATATAAAATGAATACAAATTCACATGGAATATACAAAGCGTTGGAAGAAGAGATAATATAGGTTAATAAATCCTTTAAATAATAGGCTAATATGTTAAAATATATTCGGGTCATTATTATTAGAGGCCCCAGGTTCAAACATCACTTCCTGCTTCCATAGAATGTGGAATGATAAATATGTGCATGTGTTTAGAAACTCACAATGTCAAATTACTTAAAATATATGTATATATATATATGTGTGTGTGTGTAAACATATACATTTAAATATGTATAAACCCCAGATAGGCTAGGATGACATAACCTATTTGTGTATTTACTTCTCATTTTTTAAGAAAAATGACTGTACTTATTATTGTTTTATTGTTTTAAATATCTACAGTGTTGGCCTAGTGGTGGATGTAGTGAACTTCGTCTTTAAGGTTTCAGGTTCTAATCCATCAGCTGCCAGGTCATATCGCCTTGCCGACCCACATCACCACCCACAGGAAGGCTGACAGTATGGGGCAATGTGATTTGGGTGGCAGTGGTGGAGACTGCTGCCGCTCATACCAGGTAACAGATAATTGGATGAAGTTGAATGGATGAATTATTAATATTATTTGTGAAGCAACCTTCCAGAAAAAAATGGAATGCTTTAGTACAGTGCTTCCCAACCTTTTTCTGTTACGCCCCCCCCCCCAAGTTCTAGCTACACCTCTGCATAACATCGTATCCTTGTTAACATAAAGAAACAAAAAAAAAGAGATATAGTTCAACTTACAAGGATGTGCAATTACTCTTTATTGTAGTACGGCGGAAAAAAAAGAATGTTCCCGAGGGTCAAACGCGCCCCCCTCAGCATCTCACCGTGCCCCCCCAGGGGGGCCCGCCCCACACTTTGAAAACCCCTGCTTTAATATGATTAAAAGTCCATACGAATAAAACAACTTTTATTTCCCCAAAGTTAATTTGGTTTAATATAACAGCTTACAATCAGTGTTTATCCCACAGCAGTAGAGCAGTAAAACGCTGCACACCTGGTTTGAATTGGATGTTTTCTGATTGTCATCAATCCTCAGCGAGGAACAGGCCTCTTATTAAATGTCAACCAGTGCCAATCAAGGCAGTCTAAATATCACGGCCGTTTAAAATGCACCTTGTGAAAAAGCACAAAACAGGTTGTGTATAACAGCACCTTTATATTGGACAATGGGGACAGAGGACACTCTTATCCAGTGGTGCTGCAATGAAGGGCTATCCAAACTGAGGAAAAGCGTGGGCCAACAAAAAAAAAAAAGGGCAATTCTTTTTTTCCCATCATCCAAACCCTGACAGCGAAGCCATAATAATGGTCTTCATTCTTCATCGTCATCCTCTCCCTCGTGTACCTGTCCACGTACACGCATCTGTATGTGACTCATCGATTTCACTTTGCTTTAGGAATAGGTCTGCTTTTCACTTCCCGTCGCCTTCATTATTTTCTCGTAATCTGTCTGTTTTCTCCGTCTCTGCCTTCATGTAATTAAGTCTTTCATTCTTTGTATTTGCAAGAAATGGACGGATTATATGTTCAGGAACTGAAACCCACTCGCTCACACTATTGTTTACTCACTTGGTTTCACACACTTTACCATTTTTTTTTCTCCTTTTTTCTTCCAATCTGTGCTGTTTCCATGCTAACATCTATCTATCTATCTATCTATCTATCTATCTATCTATCTATCTATCTATCTATCTATCTATCTATCTGTCTGTCTTTCTGTCTGCCGTTCTGTCTGTCCATCTATCTGAAAAAAAGCAACTGTTGCTTCCAAGGAAACTGCAGACTAGGTTGACAACCAAATCGCCATGGATACAATTATCACAGTTACCATGTTGTTCACACTGACTCACTCCATGAATATGGCGCTCTTTGTCTGCAGTTCTCTCTGTGAATGTTTAGACCAAGTTCTGGAGCCACAGGCTGTTTTCCCGGAGCAGATCAACAGCCAGCAGTTTCTAGTATCAGCTGTGTGGTTGATAAAGCCTGTAATATATTAAACCTGGAGTGGCATGTCACGAGGAGAGAGCCGCCATAACACTAGCAGCCACCCAGAGACTTTGTTTTCATGGGTCTTGTAATGGAAAAGTGGAATTATTAGCCATAAAAAAAGATATTTTACAAACTTTACAAGCTGTAAAGATGGAGTGATGACAGTAAGAAGTCTTCAGATGATAATAAAATACTGACTGCTAAACATAATAATCAATCCTAGTCCAGCAAATCTGTGAAGAACAGCTAATCATCCAATTTAACACAACAATTTAACATCCAATTAATACTCTATAGTGGTTTCCACAGATATACAGTACTACTAGGTTTTTAACAGTATTTTAATTTAGTTGAAGGATGTGACAAAGGTTCTGTCTACTACGGGTGGCATGACAAAAGAATTTAACATCACTTTTCTAATGTAAAGCAATACTAACGTTAAGTGTCCCCTCAAGTACAAGTCAACCATGGAGCTATAAAGTCTGGGTGAAGCTATTGGGGGCCATCAGGGACATTATTTAGAATAACCTCCCACACACTACTGAAAGTCTCTCATTTACTAATGAAACCCACAGCACATTTCATGTGATTACATTTTCATTTTACTACACTGCGTAAAAAAAATTTTACTACAGTGTATATTTCAGTAAAAATGGAAATCCTTCTGTTGGTTCAAAGCAAGTGGGATTCACATTTGCAGCAAACTGCTGCCAAGGAGCGTTTCAGTGCTATACAGTATGTGAGAGCATTTAAGAAGCATATGCCAGATCATAGTATATTTGGAAGCATTTCAGTAGTATATGTGACAGGATATTAGTTGTAAGTATCAGGGAATTTAAGTAGTATATGTGAGAGCATTTCAGTAGTATATCTGAGAAAATTTCCCTGAAATATGTAATAGCAATTAAGTAGTATATTTGAGAGCATTTCAGTAGTATATGTGACAGCATTTCAGTAGAAAATGTGAGAGTATTTCAGTAGTATATGTGAGGCCATTAAAGTGATATTTTTGAGGGCATTAAAGTAGTATATGTGAGAGCATTTCAGTAGTATATTTGAGAAAATTTCACTGGGATATGTGAGCCCACTTTAGTAGCATATTTGAGTGTTTCAGTAGTATATGTGGGAGCATTTCAGTAGTATATGTGAGAGCAATAAACTTGTATATGTGAGAGCATTTCAGTAATAAATGCGAGGGCACTCAGTAGTATGTGTGAAAGTATTTCAGTTGTATATATGGGAGTACTTCAATGATGTGTATAAGTATATTTCAGTAGTATATGTGAGAGCATTTCAGTAGTATATGTGATGGTGTTAAAGTAGTATACGAGAAAGCATTTCAGGAGTATATGTGAGGGCATCCAGTAGTATGTGTGAGTGTTTTTCAGCAGTATATTGTATATGAGAGTACTTCAATTGTGTATGAGGTAGCATTTCAGTTATATATGGTAGACTTTTTCATTATTAAACGTGAGCATTTCAGCAGTATATGAGAGGCCATTAAAGTAATATTTTTGAGGGCATTAGAGTAGTATATGTGAGAGCATTTCAGTAGTATATTTGAGAAAATTTCACTGGAATATGTGAGCCCAATTTAGTAGCATATTTGAGAGCGGTTCAGTAGTATATGTGACAGCATTTCAGTAGTAAATGTGAGAGTATTTCAGTAGTATATGAGAGGCCATTTAAGTAATATTTTTGAGGGCATTAAAGTAGTATATGTGACAGCATTTCAGTAGAAAATGTGAGAGTATTTCAGTAGTATATGTAGGAGCATTTCAGTAGTATATGTGAGAGCAATAAACTTGTATATGTGAGAGCATTTCAGTAATAAATGCCAGGGCACTCAGTAGTATGTGTGAAAGTATTTCAGTTGTATATATGACAATACTTCAATGGTGTGTATAAGCATATTTCAGTAGTATATGTGATGGTGTTAAAGTAGTATACGAGAAAGCATTTCAGGAGTATATGTGAGGGCATCCAGTAGTATGTGTGAGCGTTTTTCAGCAGTATACTGTATATGAGAGTACTTCAATGGTCTTTGTGAGTGCATTTCAGTAGTATATGGGAGAGCATTTCAGTAGTGTGTGAGAGGTAATTCTGAATAATGTCCCCGACAGCCCCTTGTATGGAACACTGGTCTCTCCCTCTCTCTTAGTCATACTCTGTCTCACATCTTAAATCTACATTCCAGTGAGGTGATGAAATCATGCCGTTTGTGTCACATTTTAAGTCCAACTAATGGACAGACACTTTGGTTTCTTTTCTCTGCCTGCTGTTTGGATGTGAGTGGGACGTTTACTGAAAAGATAGCAGTGCTTTAAACAAGCACAATCCTGGAGTATAGAGAGACGACATATTAGTTCTGAGCTGCCAGTGGGGAATAGATAAGACTCTGTTCCAGTCTGATTGAAAGCTTGACAGTTTTGCCTTATCTTTTTTTTTTGAGAATACTCTAGGACGCAGTGATAAAACTATTGGGTCAAAGCTGTTTTTATCCAAAAGATTCATACATATTTCCATTTGATTACAACATAAGTTGTGGAGTTTTTTTTTTTTTGCTGCTTGATTATCGTTATCTCTTGTGAGTTTTTATTGCATTTCCAGCGAGAGTCACAGGTACAGGTACTATCAGTTCTGCCTGAAAGCATTAAAGTTGAATGGTGTGACATGTGTGAATTCACACACTCTTATGTGGGTACTACTCATATACAATATATATTTATGGTGTACACATAGATCCGGAAGGCTACCACCATGATTTCTGACCTCACGCTGAACCAATTCACTCAACAGCAGCTGCCGTTCGATGCATTTGTCATCACTGCGATCGCAGTCCCCACGTCACGGACGTGTTTTATGTCTTTGCAAACGCATCAAATTAATTTCCCGCCGATAAAGTCTTAACCGCTACGCTGCAAAATCTAGAAAAGACTCAGACTCACTGAATTGTACAGAATTGGGCTTTGGATCTGAGGTTTAATGCTCTAAGCCTTTTCATGTAAGGCTGTTATTTGCAGTATATCCATCCATCCATCTTCACATGCTTATACGTTACGGGGTCGCGGTTGCAGCAGTCTCACACTGCACCACACCAGCCCCACTTGAACCTTCCTGCAGGTTCAACTCTCCACTCTGTTCCCAAACAGCTGTTTGGAAGCGTGGTGAAGATTTGTGACGCAAGAAAACCCTGCCTCCCTTCTGTGCCTGTTGTTCACTCTGATAATTGCCAGCACAGAGTCGTCCAAGTTTCTTTTTATGGATTGAAAACAGGAAGTTAGGTTGCAGGGTTGTCGGTTGTACATCTGAGCAGACAGAGGTGAGAGGTGGTGATTTCAGCATTGTGTTTAGCATGACCGTGCATGCAGGACCATGGGAGATTAAACTTCAAAGTGCACACCTGCGGGCAGCTATTGCCCATGAATGTAGCACATTAAAAAAAAGACTGAATAGCAAACAGAATGTAATTACTTTAATCTAACCAAAAAAAACAAAAAACACTGGAATACAAACAGGTGTATGATCTCAAATAGGATTTTAATGAGTGAATGTCCAGAACATGAAAATGGACGTCACAAGTAGGGTTGACCAGACACCTGGGAAAATTTGGGACAGTCCCAAAATCAGAGCTTTTGTCCCAAATCTGATGGCTCAAGTTCTCCCTGCTATAATGTACCGCATTATTATGTATTTTATTTTTTCTCTGACGTTCTATATAATTATCCACAAATATCCACAAACAATGACTGGTTGACCAGAATCTAAACATGGAGTTAAAAAGCGGGTAAGAAAATTTTCCTTTTTTAGCCTGCAAGAAAGTCCAGAATTTCAGCCTCATTTCGTCATACTGAACCAGGGGTTTTCAAAGTGTGGGGCTGGCCCCCTTTGGGGGACAATGCTGAAGGGGGTGCGTGTGACCCTGGGGAACATTCTTTTTTTCCGCCGTACTACAATGAAGTGTAATTGCACATCATTGTAAGTTGAACTATATCTCTTTCTTTTGTTCCTTTATGTTAACAAGGATACGATGTTATGCAGAGGTGTAGCTAGAACTATTTTATAGACAAATGCTGTTATTTATAGTTGCGGCGGAGAGTGGGTGGTGGGGTCGAGGGGCACGAATTGTTTTCTTCCTGCTAGGGGGGGCGTAACAGAAAAAGTTTGGGAAGAACTGTACTAAACGCATCACACTCCCGACTTTGTCAATATAGATTATATAATTTTGCTACGAATTTTTCGTGCGAAGTTTGGCGGTTGGACCCAATTGGCGGCTTGTGTCATGCAACTCGAGTCGTGCAGGGTACATAGGGTTACACCAACCAATTATCGCCGCACCATTGCCTTTGAACTTCCTCATATAGATTGATCAAATTATAGAAATAAAAATTCTGACGATTTGCCCACAACCCCCTTCTCCCACACCATACTGCACATGTGTAAACATGAGGAGACAACAGATAAACAACAGGGATCAGCATAGTTAAAAAGACTGACCACTTCTGTCAAGACATTTCTTGGTCCATACACGTCATTGTTGCCTTTTATTTTCTTTATCCAATCACAGAATGGCACAAATTATTGGGGAAATACGTTTTTGTTTGGTGGGTGTTACTCTAATCGTGTCTCAGAGAGAAAATGTGCATCACAACATTAATCGTGGTTAATCTAATCTTTCTCCTACTCATTATTTACAGTGTATTACTTCCTACTTCCTGTAGGATTGTACAGTTCTGAGGATCGTACAGTGTGAGAACACCAGTCATGAGCTGTGAACTGATCACCCCTGACATTAACTCATACAGTGGCTGCGGCATATTGCTGCCATGAATAGAAAACAAAAATCACACAGTGTACGCATGGTTGATTTTGGTAATGATTTAAGTGTTTTTTTTCCAGTGGTGGCACCACCTACAGGTGGATACAGTGCGGTGCAGCGTGATTTGGGTTGCGGTTACTGAGAATGCAGCCCCTGCGACCCTACTAACGTATCAGCGGGTGAAAAGGGATAGAAGAATTCACGGATTTTTGTTGTATGTACTTTCTTGTGAGCCAAAAATGAGATTTGAGTTCTGTGTCTGTGTGTGTGTTTGTGTGTGAAAGAGTGTGTGTATGATTATGTGTGGGGTGGTGCGTGCATTATGCCATTGTTTTGGGCTAGGATAAATTTCCTGTTCGAAATTCCAGGATGGACGTCCCAGTTGGAGTTTCCCTGTTTATCTGAACCACGTACCACACACACACACACACACACTCTCTCATACAATACACTGAGGGTCTCCTGACGTTACCTCTGTCTCCTTGACATTTTGCTCACCTCTACTACTAATTCATCATGCCTGGTTTTCCATCTTTTTTGCAGTGAGGCTTCTCAGGTCCCACTGTTCCTATGTCCCTTTTCAGCCTTGTGTACGTTGAGAGTAAAAATTCCAAGGTGACCTTAAGGACAGTGTGAATGCCAGGGGTTCTGTGAATAAAGTTAAGACTGAAGACATTGGTCCTGAATCGTCAAAAAAAAACACCGAAATGTACCAGAGGACAAAGGCAGGAATACCTTCTTAGTATTCCATAACAGCCTAAGGACACAGTGCTGACAGGAGGGATATAAATAATTGGGAATGAAGGCTCTTTATTGAATACAGGCCGTCACCAGATCTTATAGATCACAATCACTTCATGTTTAACAGCCTCCACTCATACATAAAACATTACCACCTTCTCATATAACATTCTAATTGATCAAACCTGTATGTTTTCAAGAGAGTGCTTGGAGGATATAGATAAAAAAAAAATATATATAGATATATATAGATGCAGATATACACAGACTGGCAGGAATAATCTCTTGTGAGGTAGCACAATAGCTATTAATTACAGAGCACTTTCAGAGGAGGAGTCTACTCCTAAATCAGTAGCAGCGGTTAGGGGATTGGTACCATAGCGTAAACACTTTAACAGCTAAAATATTTGAGTTATTTAAGTATTTTGAAGCAAAATCAGTTATCTTTCATTAGTAATGTATCATGACGAATTTTTGACTTACGGTAATAACATATTGGTTGACTTATTATGTTTTAATATTGCTCCAGTTCCACTGTTTCATTAAGGATAAATAAATTAAATATTAATCTCTTCAGTAAGTAGTCCTGGCTCTGTTGCGATCATTCTCTATTTCATGGTTAACTAAACCATTATTATGACTATAATGTCATATAATATGACATTTACAATGCATTTGTTAATTTCTATTTTTGACATGTTTAAATAGCATGGGAATATATTTAAGGTCTATTAAGGTCTGGAACAGACTCTTCTTTTGGTCATATTTTTAATAAAGAAAATGCAATCAACAATAAGAGCAGACTGACTAACAAGGGCTGCTTTGGAATGGATTGAACTTGTATGCTGAAGTCCTGCTGTATAACAAACTACTGTTTAAAATCTGAAAACCTAATGTGTATTCTACGTGTTGTCTATGAGTTTATGACAGTGTCAATAATTTCTTGTTTGTATATATTAATAACTGTTTATACTTTATTCTCTTTACATATAATTACAAATATAAATTAAAAGTAAAAAAGAAAATTTAATGAAGTAGAGATTTACTAGAAGACAAATGGAAGAAACATTTAGGAAGAAGAAAGAAGAGTATATGAATGACAGAAAAAAAGTTTATAAATAAGAACTACATGAAGATGCCATCTCAAAACATCTACTTCGCTGAACGGATCAGAACGGAAGACAACGTAATAAATCATTCAATGTTTTTCATTTTCATTCCTCACATCAGCCTTCCTGTGGGTGGAGAGCCAACAAGAAGTTTTGTGTTTGCAGATGGTGCTATGATCAGATCACCTCAGTGGTACCCTGGCAGCTGGTAGATTAGAACCTGAAACCTTGCCCAGGTTCCTTAACCGCTGGGCCACCATTGCCTCCAACCACCTCCATGTCCTCTCTCACAGCATCCATAAATCTCCTCATTGGCCTCTCCTCTTCATCTCCTACCTGGTAGCTCCATCTCTAACATTCTTCTACCAATATAACAACTGTCCTCTGAACATGTCAGTTTCGTATCTTTGATTTGGCCAATAATAATAATAATAATAATAATAATAATAATAATAATAATAACCTGATCAATGTGGTCACCAGGTTACTTTCAAAAATTGATTGAAATTCCAATGCCACAACAACTTCGAGGCTGATGCGCAGCCGTGTTATTTTTAGAGAACGATTAAGAGAAATAATTACGATGCAGATAAGATGAATATAATAGTGAACAAAACCAAGAGCAGCAATTACCAGCAGGCAAGATGGATCTAATAATTGGAGCAAGCTAATTTGTTGCCTCTCGGGTAATTAAATGATGTTCGAAAGTGTCTGAGAAGACACACGGTTCAAACAGAAATTAAACTGACATTCAACCCAATTGTTGGGAGGGGGCTTAGTTGTCTTTGCAAAAATTACACACACTGTTTACCCTGCACTTATTCAAATTCCAGCAGTCGCCACATTCATCTTTGTGAGTCTGATTATTGTGAGGAAGTGACTTTTATGTCAAACAGCAGGAACACTTTGACTCCTCGCGTATTTGCTTAGATGATTTGATTGCCGTCACTGTTGGGAGTGGAAATTCTAAACTGCCTGTGGGTGAGAATCTATTTGTCTGAACAAGAAACCTGTCCAGGTTTTTTCTGTTGGTGCTTTTATCTCATTATGTCAGCTTTTCATTAGCCTTCACTTCTCGTTTAGTCAAAAAAGGCCTGACTGCTGTCAGAATTTTAGAACAGCACTTCCACAACTCTCTCTCTGTGTCTCTCTCCCTGTCCCTCTGACATCAGTGGTGGAGGACTGGATTACAGCTACATTCTTCTATGCTGCCATACAACTCCAAAAATATTAAACCCCCCATTTCAGTCTTTACTGTCTGTCGCAAACAAAGTATGTAAACGACACTTTTATTGCTCTGACTCTACTTCCTGAACAGATGCAGCTTCATTGTCTGATAAAACGTAAAAGGGCAGCAATGCAGCCTCTTTTACGAGGGGGAACGTGTGCAGCTCCACAATTACAGACCAACTACATGACCAGGAAAAGTTCTTCCATTAGCGACTCTGACTTCAACTACCTCCATGTCCTACCTCACTGCATCCATCAATCTCCTTTTTGTCTCCTACCTGGTAGCTCCATCTCTAGGATCATTCTTCTACCAATGTATTCACTGTCTCTCCTCTGAACATGTCCAAACCATCTCAATCTGGCGTCTCTGGCTTTTTCTCTCTGCCTCCTGTCTTTTGTCCATTCCTAGTGTCTCTAACCCATCCACCCTGGCTGGTCCATGATAAACAGGACTCAACACAAATTGTCTTTATTTGAATTCTTGCTGCTCAAACATTGCTTTATTGTAGGCCTAGTTTTCTTCAAACAATGACACTGTCATGGACCATATATCTATTCAGCTGCTGTTTAAAGAGATTAGCAGATGAAAGGGCAATGTATTATTAAAGTAGTCGTTATAGAGTTCGTAAAAAAAAAAAAAAATCTATGTGAGCTAGGGAGGGACAGAGATAGAAAGAGATCATATTAAATTCATCATTCACCAGCTGTTGTTTGAGGTCAGAACATAGGGAAGGGCTGCCAATAATTACACAAAAACAGGATTTACTTTCATTAAACCTTTGTCTTTCACAGTCCATTATGTTATTCGCAACAGGCAAAGTTGCCAACTGCCGTTACTGACAGCTCTCTCGCTGCCCCTGCATCAACACCCGGGATGAAAAAGGTGATGGAGATGAGAAACGGAACGGAAGGTCAGGGAAGGTGAAGGTGCTGGCGGAAGAATATGAGATGAAGACGCGGGAGGAGGCAAGAGTAGGAGACAGCATGACACACTCCTAATGAGGCTAAGTGTGTGCTGACAATGGGGCACCAGGCACTCAATCAATATTTGGCCCTAAGGTTTACAACATACAGCACGCCCTGCACGCACACACAGGAGCATTGGTGATAACTCTTGACTAAAGGATTCCTGCCAAACACAAGCAGACAGAGCAAAATGGGCAGAACGCCTGTTGTGTCAGGGCATAAATTACACAGGACGTTCACTCATGCGTGCACTTAAACAAAGAGAAAAAAAACGACAATAGTCAAAATGAAATCAGATTAAAAGCCAGCATTGTCTTTGAGTGCTGTGGCGCAGAGCTGGAATTCTTCAAGTGAAACCGGAACACCAGTGGTCCCCAACCTCTGGGCCGGGGGCCGGTACCAGTCTGTGGATGAATTAGTGCCGGGCCGCAGAGAAAAATAGTTTCCTTTTGGCCTCATCTGTCTATTACTTCCACTTGATCCATACCCATATCAACAAAAGAACTGACCAATAGAATGGCTAGGATTCCATCAT
>JAFBJS010007513.1:101883-121183 GCA_016785265.1 Paraplagusia blochii | reverse complement strand
CAGATCAGCTGCCAGCCACCTCTCTCTCACCCTCTCACTGTTGGACATTGAGTTCGTACTCACTGTGAACTATGAATTGAAACGAAATATCGCAAGTCCATTATGGAGAAAATACTGTGAAGACAAAACACCTTTAGACTGTGTTGCTGGGTTTCCATGTTTAATAACGCACTTTTTACATCTCTGTTTGCTAGGCTATACCCTATAACAGTGTCGATAAATATCTTGTAATATTTTTACGGACCGGTCATTAAGTTGTGGCAGAAAAATACCCCTTAATAAAATTAAATTTCTGGTGTTTTTCTACCTATAAAATCTTCCTACCCGAATGAACTATGAGAGTCCAGGAATAAGAAAAAGCTGTCAGTAATGCTGCACGTGTGAGTGTTTCAGTCGGCAATGCATCATCATCAGCAGTGATCAACATCTGACCTCATTCCTTCAGACAACAGCTGGACCAGTTGTCGTGTGGTCAACAAACAGCGTTGTCCTTGAGCATCGAGTAGCATCACCTGACATGGATTATGTGGAGCTTTTGTCTCGGAATCGATATCTCGGGTTGTAACAGTCGTCAATTCTACTGAAAAATGTCACTCGTTTCTGAGAAGTTGTCAACATCAGACAGAGACTCACGTCTGTTGTTCTCGCCAAGTATGACATGATTAGATATAATTACGAAGTGACAGAAAACGCCTAACTCAAAAAAAATATATAAAATAAAATAAACCTCATTATAAAGTTTTCTTCTTTAATTTATATATGTATATATAATATGGATTGTCATGGAAAACTTTTCTTAACCAAGTGTTGTTGAAAGTGGGAAATTAATGATGAAAAATGAAGAATGAGCTGTAGTTAGTGATGATAAAAAAAAAAAAAAAAAGTCAAGTCTTTAAAAAATTCATTCTACATTTGCTGCTTTGACAAAAAACCCTCTTTGAACAGTTCTGGGAAAAAAAAAGACTATGGCGCTAAAATTGCTCGATGTCTCACTGTCTCAGAGAAAACATGAAAGCTACCAGGATAATATATAAAGAGCTGACATTGGCACAAAGAAAAAAAGGAAAGAAGGGGATGCCCTGTATCGGCTAGCGGACCACATTGGTCAATACATGGACAATGGCTCAAAGATGTATTGATTAAGTCGTCATAGATTATGTGATTCAAGGACTCCATCCATTCTCAATTTCTCAGCAAAACACATTCAGAGATTTTCCCAGAGAACCGGAGCCAAATGCCAAAATGATGTCAAGTTCGACCCTCGCAGCAATGACTGATCATGTTACAAAGCAAATGAAGATCACAGTCGTTGAAGCCATCGGCACATAATGCCACTGCAAAACTGATGGTTGGCCAGGAAGCAAACCTTTATTCTGGCAAAAAAAAATAAAAAAATCAAGATGTTTATAACGCCCAGTCAAAGGCTAACATACAGTAGTTGACCAATCAGCTAACACTCCTAATGACATTTATGCAGATGCCAAAGAAGAACTGAAAGTAACTACTGATGTGCCACAGGTGATAATTGCGCTGCTGAAAAGGATGGAGGATGGAATTTCATCTCTCAAAGCACCAGCACTGTGCTTGTCAATTATTGAAATTAAATCCATAAAAGCCTATTCCAATTAAGCACACACAAACATTTCTAATTCGACACCGGGAATGCACTTTGAATTTACTGCAGATGATATTGTCTCAGAGGCAGGTGCGTATCAGCTAGCAGATCAACAGAACAGTGACTTTAAAAAAATGTGGCGTTCCTCAGGGTCCTATACCGGGACCCTTTCTGTTTCCTCTGTACACACATTAATGCACTTCCAGCTCTCTGACATTATTTGTTGTACATATGAAAGCATGGTTAATAGCCTTAACGTGAAAGGAATGAGAGGGATATACTGAATTCAGCTTCTTCTGAAAAAGGAGCGTCGCATTATTTTACTGCTCAACAGTAGCAGAACTTAAGAGACGGTTGTAGACTTCAGCTCACAGATTTCCTTTGGTTCCTGGGGACACATACAGCTGAAATTCTGTGCCAACACAGCAGAGGAGGTAAAAAAAAGAGGCCCAAACAGAGGCTGCTCTTCTTGGGGGAGCAGAGAAGCTGTCGGTGGCCTCTTACCGCAGCAATCAAGAGTATTCTCACATACTGCATTACAGCCCAGTATGCCCTCTGCTTACAGGCGGACAGGAATTTTTCTGCAGAGGGTGATAAAAACTAGCTTAAACACCATAAGCTGACCCTTAGCCTTTCTGGAAAACATCAGCCAGCACGCACTGTCTCGGGAGACCAGGAACAATAACTGCTGACCACGCACACCCTGAACAGCACCTGTTTAACCTCAAGCTCTCCAACAGGAGGTGTGGGTGTCTCCAAAGCAGGAAGAAACGACAAAGGCTACGTCCTTAATGTACGCAGCGTATATAGATAGACATTTTCTAACACTTCCTTATTACTACCTAGTATTTTTATAAATACTGCAGTGTCATACTTCCATGAGCACCTGATGATATAGCAGGATACTTCAGATTGAACTCTAACAACACTAGGCAGTTATTTAAAGAGGGATTGATAACTTTTTTTTATCAGTTTTCCCTTCTTTCGTTGAGGTTTAGCATCAAACCTCTGAAACTTTTTTTTTACTTATCTTGAAATTGTAACACTCCCCTACTTAAGTTTGGATATGTACCTTGAGATATGTCACCAGATATATTTGCAAAGGGGGAAAAAAGGGAATCTTGTGGTAAAATACATTTAGCGGAGTAACTGTTAGGGGCTGAAGTAGTACCTTTAGCTTTGTAGAAACTTTGTAGGTTACTGTTATCAGCATACCAGATTTTTTGTAAGTATAACTTTTCTAAGTATAATTTTGCATATCATCACACCAAAAAAATTAAGTAAAATTAAGACAAAATCAGATTACGTCAATCTTTTTCCCCAACTTTTCACGCACAATTTTTTAAACAAAAAATAATACTGACCGAAGGACAAGGCGTTAGTACTGACAATATTTTAAAGCTTTAAGAATACACGCTAGATAGAAAAAAAAATTACATAATAAATGTAGTTATTTCTTTATATCCAATTCTGTCTACGAAAATATATATATTTTTTAAATATTGCACAGTTAAAACAATAACTTTTTAAGTGAATATAAAAGTAAAAGGCTTAACCTCTGCTCTTCTGACCTGCACTATTTTCTTCACATTATCTGTATTTAAATAGGCTAATACTTCAATTCAAAGCCGCATATAGACGAGGCTAACCCCCCGTTATATCATAATTGATTCCATGCATTAGATACATTCTACTAATTAACCTCCCTCGCTGTGCTCCCTACTTTTAGTCGGTCGTCTTGGCGCTTTTTCAGGAAACAGAGGGAGGATATGGGAATATATTTGTGTTGTGTTCCCTCTTCTTCAGTCACTGGGACCCATCAATAATATTTGTAAGAAACCTCATTATAAACAGGCAGAGAGGCCAACTGTCTGTGAAAGTTCCAGAGGGTCGTAGAAGGAAGATTAACGGTGCCTCTGCTCTTGGAAGTTAAAACCCAGAATTTTAGGACTAGAGAAATTAAAGCTGAAAGGCAGGTAGACACACACGGCTGTTTGCTCAGCTCCTCCTCAGACCAGTTCGTTGGCAGGTTTACGCAAAGTAACAAAAAAAAGTGACATTCGAAGTAATTGCAAAGGAAGTGCAAGATCAGGGTTGAAATGAAGACGGACATATTTTTAGTGAAGGAATTGCGATGGGAATTAGGAGTAAGTTGAACGTCTCAGCTGGAAAAATACTCACGCACGAGCGGAGCTGAGGGAGTCAGTCAGCCAGTATGTGATTCAATATAAAGAATTACACAGCAAAACTTTCTATCAATCAGTCTGTCAGTCAGACAACCTGTCTTCCTGTCCATTCACGTGTCCATTCTTCTGTCAATCTATCGAGGCAATCCTTTATCTCACTTTGTCTCCTGAACAGTTGTCTAAGGTATCCGCTACAATCCAACACGAGAGCTCCTCCTTGACTATCGTAATTAGATTATTATCTCCCATAAATGTATTACGACATAGTTCTTACTTAAGCTAGTCAGCAAATGGAGTCACGTGGTATGGAGACAGAATAGTCTCAAAGGAGAACACACATCGTGAGCACGGATCCGCGTACGTATTCTGAGAAGAACACACAAACAATGCGTCACGCGTCAAAATACGTTTGTCAATTCTTCAAAATACGTTTGTGAAGTGTCGTACGCACATGCAAATCGTGCTTTTAATTTGTTAAACTACACACATGCGAATTTGCATTTTTTAGATTCATCTTGCAGGGACCAGATTCGTGAGCGTAATTTTTTCTACGTCACCAGTCAATCAGAAGTCTCCCTCGTTTCCCCACGAGACCCTTGTGGGGACACGGCAGTTAACGTCCTACACCAGGTTAACGTCCTACAAAAATGGCATCTGGAAGCAGCAATGGCAACGCTCGAGTGTAAGCATGTTATAACATGATACTTACACTCAAACGCTCGCTCTTCCAGACGCCATTTGTAGGACGCGCAGTCTAGTGACGTCAAACACAGACCCTTGTGGGGACACTACTGATGATATCGAACATCGCTACTCATTACACAGGATGTAAGGATAGAAACCCCTCCCCCACTGCCTATATTACGTCCTTGGTCATGTTGCCTTACAGTTTTGAGGCCCGTGGACTGGCTGTGAGCCGTCCAATCAAGCACCTCCATCAGAGGGAAACTGGTCAAGATGTTATCTGTTTAATAACTAAACCAGAATATGTCAACAGGTTGGCTCGATAGCAGTTATTGCTTGTACCTGAACTCACCCCTCCATCCCCCCCAACCTAATCAAATGGATGCACGGCTATCTTTCACAATTGGCATCGCATATTCCCTGAGGGGAAGTGAATTGTGATTCAAGGCCAAGATGTGTAAAACGTCTGAGAGCAGGAGGTTTAGATTAGATGGACCATCGATGGGTTTGCACCGTAGGAATAAAACAGGAACACATCAAATACTGTAACACAGGAAATGGAAATGAACTTTTTCTTGCCAGTGCATTAGAAACAATGTTAAAGAATAAAATTCCATCTCAACATCAACAATAACACAAGGTCAGTCATGTGAGTAATTGAGTTATGTAAAGTTTGTCATTTTCTTGCAACTGAAAACTGCTGCGTTGTATAAAAAACTGAATTTTTGGTGTTTTCTATAAATAAGTGGTGACATAAAATATTCAAAAACTACAACAATCATCATCAAATACATTTTTATACACAATGCAAAAAAACCCTCCTCAAAAATAAGAGATATTTCCTACAGTAGATCCTTGTTGACAAAGAGGATAAAGGTATGTAATTTCCAGCTACGGCTGAGATGTATAATGTTTTATACATTGCCTTGCCCTGAAGACAAACCTATTATTATTCTTACAGCCTACTTATTCTTCCTTTTTCCAAAGGCATGCTTATATAAAAAGAAGTATTTTTACGCAATACTGAAATTATATACAAATATTTAAAGAAATTATACAGTTAAACAAATATAATGTGTGTTTGTTATTTTGTATTAATGCTGCTAAAGGCATAAAATGTGATTTATAAGATTTTCTTCATGAAAAAAAATATTATGAAAATAAAAATAATTTTACTTTTTACCCTATTGTTTTACTCAATACTGTACATGTAGTTGGGCAGGCTCTGTTGCTGGGACAAAGTAAAGTGTCGGATAGGTTGTGAAAAGAAGCTCCCAGTCTCTAGGTGGCAGCAAATCATACAGTTGTTTGCCAAGAAAAAAAAAAATACATGTTTTCGGGTTCTCAATTGGCCTAAATCCATAAAAGTAGGGTAGTGGGGACATGACCGATAATAACTAAAAAGTGCTAATTGAACTTGGTTAGATCAAGGTGCAAAAACACTAAAAAACGAACACAAAAAACTACCTTACTCTAAACGGCAAACATGAGTTTTCCAACCCACCAAAACTTTGCAACAATGATCAAAGGAAAAGCCTTCAAAGTCAATGCAAAAATGTTTTCCCTGGTAAAGAGAGAAAACAACAGACAACATCGCCATCTGTAATGTAACGCAATATTCAGCAAAATCTAGAATCCATACAATACAGTGAGACAAATAAAGGAACCTCTAACAACAACACAGCGGTCTGTAGTTGGCCTGCGAGCCACGTGTTTGAGACCGCTGCTCTATCAGGATTGTACGGACTTTGCGATGTAGAACTTCAGGGACGGCATATTTAGATCTATCTAGAAAGGGAGAACGTTAAAGTGCGTCATAAAACAAGAAATAAAAGTTCAGCCAGTAGAAGAATTGTGACCACGTGTTTGTTGTTTTGTGAGCATAAGCAACGTAAAACAGATAAACGCAGATATCTTATCACCGTCTGCCACAGCTGAAGTGCTGCCTGGTAATAATTTCATTGTTATTGATTCGTTCATCTTCTGCCCGTCGATGCTTTCTGGGTTTGCTAGTGAGTAAAATTATTATAGATATTTTTATTTAAAAAAAAAAACAAAAAAAAAACTTTTAAAGTCTGTCCCAAACTTTGAATCGCTCCATCTGTTCATATGATTGAACGCTCCTCGGTATCTTCTGGTTTGAAGCTGTACAGCAATATCGACTGCTCCCACCAGAGTGGTAAATATAAAGTGTTTTGAAATGTGTTGACTCATCTGTATTTACAGCAGCAAAAATGATCCTTGTCCAAACAAAAAGAAAATCTGCATTTCGAGGTTTGATGGAAACGCTTCTCTCTGCTTGCCTCGATTTTTAGCATCTGGACTAATGTCGCTGTACTGTCCCTACGACCTGGTACTTGGTCCCTTATCCCTTCCATCAATTTCTCTCACAGCTGCTTGAATGTTCTTCCTCCCGGTGTCTCAAAATCCTGGCCAATTACATAACTGTGTCTCTCTGTTACGGCAACAATACAAATTCCACTTTCGGCACCACCCTCACATAGTTTTTGGCCACTCCTAATTACTACATCCTACATGTAGTAACTTGGAAGAGTTTCATGTCATAAAAGACATTAAAACTGTATTTTATTATTATGTTTCTGTGCAACTCTAACGACCCCTAACAAAAAAAAAAAAACACAAATTGTCCATCTGCTGAGAGTGGGAAGAGACCCACTCCCACAAATGGTCAGGACGTAAACGCCAGAAGAAGAGAACAGAACATAGCACTGATTATTTTTTTAAAAGGATAGAAACATCCCAAACAATGTGCAATTGCGTGACCTTGAACCTCTGTCTGTGTATTTTTATTTTATTGATTCGTGTACATTTTTTTCCCAGTGTTTTGACGCAGCGGTTGATTCAGTTTCCCAATTGTTTTCTGTTTGTTTTGTGTTGTTAGGCACCGACTACAGTCCTTCCCATTCTCCTCAGGATTTTAACAAACTCAGCTTGACCTCCACTGGTCTTCCACAGATTCCATTTATCTCTGCTCACCTTCCTCTTCAATGACTGCAACGTCAGTCACCCAGCCCGTCCTCCAGTGAATTATGAGGAGGACAGAGTTCTCCTTGTCTTTGCTCTCTGCTTCCCCAATATCCCTACACCACTCAGTGCACACCCAGTGTATACGGTGGTCAGATATTACTGCCCCCAGACTTGAGATGAAAGAGTAAGAATACGTAAATGCTATTCCGAGGTGTATCTCAAACGTAGAGGACTTTGTAACAAGATGTCGGCAGGTACAATGTGGACTTTGGGGTCAACGATGTCTTTCTTTTACACATGAGTTCATCTCCCAAATACCTGACAAACTATGACGCAGTCCACAACGCAACCCCCACCTTTACATCATTCCATTCATCAACCATTATCATCACCTCACTGTTACTGGGTTGCGTGGGGATCAGTCTCTTTGACCGTCACCCAAATCACCCTGCACCATTACTTTACGTTACGTAACGAAACTACTTTTCTCGGTAACTAATAACGTAGCACGTTACGTTTCCCATTTAGTAACGTGTTATTATTACTGTGGTGTAAAGGGGCTCGTTACTCGTTACTATCTGTGGTTCAAATGGACGGTTTCTCTCGGCCACGGAGAGAGAAATGTGTGGCAGCTGAGCCAGAACTAGTAATGTATTTAGTTACTTTTTCAGAGCAGTAACGTAATAAGTTACTATTTTAAAGTAACTTGCCCAACACTGGTTGTGAACCTTCCTGCAGATGGTAAGTCCACTGGTAGGCGTCAATCACCCTAACCAGGATGGGCATAAGAACCATAACGCAACACTAGCCCTTTCCTTGGAAAAAAAATAAACTGACGACCTCCTGATGGTTCTTATGGGGCGTTCATGGTCAACTGTGATCAGTAGGAATTCCCCACCAGCTAAACATACACCATGTCAATGGTGCAACAACACAAGATCTGATATGAGGCAACGTATGTGGACCTTCTGACACAACACAGATTGACGCAATCGCATTTCCAGTTAAAACCAAAGTCACCTCACTGTAGTTAACGACAGATGTTTGCTAACAAAGCCAGACGACCTTAACGTGAGCTTAACATGTGTGCGCAGCAGCGGTGCCTGGAATGTTGAATCAGGTCTGTAATAAAAAAGGCATTAGCTATAGTTAGCCTGTGTGCGGTGAGACACTAAAGTGTGCAAGCTATTAATTGGCAAGAAGAGGGAGGAGACTGAAAAACAAACAGCAAATTGAAGTATATATTACTTTGTTAGTTAAGCTAACGCACTTGAAAAGAGAGCCCGTGTCCAAGGCTCTTTCAAAAACTGCCAAGTCTTTGTGTGGTGATTTAACAGGCATTTGTGATTGTATTCATCCCTTGTCAGATGTCTCTTTCCGCCATTAACACTGCTAACATGGCCAAAGTGGGGGACGCTCTAGTGCTGCATCGAGTGCTGGCTTGCTTTGTTTTGAACAATGTCCTTTGTGAAAACTGCCATCAGCACATCAAGGGAGTCATATACAAGCAAATTACAGCACACATTCTGGAATCTGGATACAAAAGCGTGATATGCAGAAGGTCCCCATACTAAACATAGCGACGGTGGAGATGGTGGCAAGGACAGAAGAGCTTGTTTTTATAGATACTTTAACCACAGACACTTGGCTTCTCAGAGGAATTCACTGTAAACAAGGCAGAAATTCCCTTAACGTATAAATCTTCCAAAACTGCAAATGATGGAAGGATGGATAGGAAAGGAGGTAGGTAGGTAGGTAGGTAGGTAGGTAGGTAGGTAGGTAGGTAGGTAGGTAGATAGGTAGGTAGGTAGGTAGGTAGGTAGGCAGGTAGGTAGGCAGACTGACTGACTGACTGACAGACAGACAGACAGACAGACAGACAGACAGACAGACAGACAGACAGATAGATAGGTAGGTAGGTAGCTAGATAGCTAGGTAGCCAGACAGCTAGATAGGCAGATAGATAGATAGATAGATAGGTAGGTAGCTAGATAGCTAGGTAGCCAGACAGCTAGATAGGCAGATAGATAGATAGATAGATAGATAGATAGGTAGCTAGATAGCTAGGTAGCCAGACAGCTAGATAGGCAGATAGATAGATAGATAGATAGATAGATAGATAGATAGATAGATAGATAGATAGATAGATAGATAGATAGATAGATAGATAGATAGATAGATAGATAGATAGGTAGCTAGATAGCTAGGTAGCCAGACAGCTAGATAGGCAGATAGATAGCTGGATATATAGATAGATAGCTGAGTATATAGATAGAAAGCTATATAGCTAGATAGGTAGCTAGATAGAAATATAGGTAGATAGATAGCTAGGTATCTAGATAGCTAAGTAGCCAGACAGCTAGATAGGCAGATAGATGAAAGACGGACGGAGAGACAGACAGATGTGTACATAGTGGGAAAATAAATAGACAGATAGATGAATGACAGATGATAGTAGATGATAGAAGGATAGATAGATGGACGGACAGACAGACAGACGGGTAGATAGAGGGAACACAGATGGACAGACAGATAGATAATAGATAGTAAATCCAATGGCTTGTATTTGTTTCAGCCACATTTATACAAAAACGTACATCAAAATGACATTACTACGGCTCTGATAGATGTGCAGATAAAGGAGCAAACCAATGTAAAATGGCAAACACTGAGAAAATTCGGAGATTCGGATTCGGAGATTATTAAAGCTAGACGAAGCAATAAAGCAACAGATGGTGTTGGTAAGAAGAAGCAGCTGATGACAGGCAGGAGGACGGTAAAGTGAACAAAGACGGGAAGTGAGAAAAACCTGGCAGAAACAAACAGTAAGTGTTTTCTGGTTATTCAGTGGAAGAATGTTGGCTCGCCGACAACATGACTTCATCTTATGTGAAATAGATCCTTAAATCAATCAGCTTACTGAGGTAATTCAGTAAGAAGTCGTCCAGATGCATCAATGTTAAGACTAAGTCTGTGACGTTTGTTTCTTTTTTTTTTCGTATCAATGAGACCAAAGAAAATAATTATTAATTACGGGTTTTAGGACCTCAAACAAACAGAATAATCCTGTATTTGCATATTAATATTTTGGCAGAACTGGCAGGTAATAAAACTATTTTTTTCAATATGAGTTGCATAAATAGTAAAACCATAATAATGTAATTTAAACTTGTCATTTTATTTTGACTGGTATAAACTGATGAATAATATCCTACATTAATGCAATGACAATTAAACAGGTAAACTTTGCTCGCATTATTTACAAAAAAAAGACAATGTGACAGATGTGGGAGGGATTTATTAGATGTAAACTCTTGTTAGTTGGAAGGACGATCGTCCCGGATGATTGACAAAGACATGAGATTATCTGCAGGCCAGTCCAATTGTATTGTAACTTTGTCAGAGCCACACACTGTGTGGGACAAAATAATTCAGCAGACTTTTGTTGACCAGGTTTACTTCTGTCCCTGGGGAAATGCCTGTGTCCAACGAGTCAACTGTTTCATGGACCCCAGGATGTATTTGCTTTAAGAAGATTAGTCTTTCCCCCAGCAGCCGAGTGACACACGGCTGTCCTTCACTGTCCAGCAGACACAGTGATGGCTATTTACAGGAGCAACCTTGAATGTCAAAAACAGCCTCAGCGGAAATCAACACAAGTCAACACAAAGACAGACTGGGATCTGGGTCTGGAATAAAAGTGTCTTCTTTTCATGAAAAATGTCAACATGTGTTGACAGACAAAATAGTCTGAGGCAAAATTGTGAAGATTTCACATCCAAAATGTTGTACTGAGGGTCTGTGGGTTCCTTTACTTGTCTTTCTTGTGTATCTAACAGAAGAAAAGTCGGAGGAAGATGAAAGAGGAGTGAGACAATTATTAACAGAGAACAAACTCCATAATCACTGGAAGAAACTGAAAATTAGAGAAGGTGGGAAGCAGACAAGGCGGCAGGCACACTGAGCTAAGGTGGGGTTAGCTGAAGATGAGTCTTAAGGGGGTGAAATTCCTGCAACGCACGAAGACGTTGAGAGACGATCAGTAAATGGCAAATGAAAAAGGTGCGTCATGAAGGTGGGCACGAAAGGTTGAACTCCAGTGAAGGCAGAAGACATTTGCGTGAAGAACGACGAGCATCAGCAAAGATGAATCAGACAAGGAACAGCTGATGGCACGTAATTGATGTCACAGGACAATCTAACGCTATACAGTATGAGTACAAGTACAGTTATCTAGCTGGCTTCCAGCAACTTCCACGATGGATGAAAATCCACAACGCACATAAAAGTCTTAGATTGTCTTCAAAATGTGCAGTGCGCCCTATGTGTGTTGTTGTTGTAAGGCGTAGTAGAGGACCCCATGAGAACGTTAAAGGGGGAAGTGGGGACGTTGTTTTACTCCCGCTTTTTTTTATTTTAAATAGCACACTTGTTTGCTTGTGTGTTGTTGTTGTAAGGCGAACGTAGTAGAGGACCCCATGAGAACGTTAAAGGGGGAAGTGTGGGTGATGTTTTGCTCCCACTGTTTTTATAAATAGCAGACTTGTATGATTGTGTGTGTTGTTGTTGTAAAACGGACGTAGTAGAGGACAACATGAGAACGTTAAAGGGGGAAGTGGGGACGCCTTATTCATCTTCTTCTGCTTGTCCGTTGCCGGGTCGCAGGGGTGGCGTCAGGGGCAGTTGGCACCACCTAAATCACATTGCACCATGTTGTGAGCCTTCCTGTGGGTGGTGAGCCCACAAGAAGTGATGTGGGTTGGGACGGTGCTATGCTCAGAGCACCTCAGTGGCAACCTGGCAGCTGGTGGATTCGAACCGGGGACCTTGCGGAGGGGTACAGTGATGATGATGCGTACACGCTGAGCAGATGTTGAGAGCTTTAAGGCTCCTCCCATGGTGGTACCATTATTTAAGGCAAATGTGGAGTAGAATCCGCAGAAGGTGAACCGCAATGAGTGTTAGCTCGTATCATGTTATTTATTCATGCTAGGCAGAGGAGATGGTGTTGACTGTCGAGCAGGAAGTGTCCCCTACACCCAGAAGCCTTTTTAGCTGTTAGACACTGCTAGGCTAATCATTCTGCATAGAGAGTCAACCCGCAGCTGTTGGTTCTCTCGTCAGCCAACGTGTGATTGGGGAAAAGGGTTGGAGAATGTGGTAATCAGCATGTGACACGGAGGGAGCAAAACACCAGGGTCTATCTCGAAGAGTGTGGCTACATATTTATATTCAATTGTATGTACATTCATTTTACTCCTAGCGTTATTTGATTTGTATGGATTCCTTACTTTATATCTCGTCTCTGTAAGAAATCAATGCAGGTAAAAAAAAAAAAATGAATAAAAATACAATTCAATACATACAATGCAATTCACCATAAACTGTACTGTGTGTAAGTAAATTATTATTTTTTACATTTATCGACATGGGGAGAAGGTTGTCGCATGTAGATAAATAAAAAAAGCTTCAAGATGGCACTGAAGGCCTTAACTCACTTCTATCCATCTGCCTTTATATCTATGTATTAAAACATTTTCTGGAGTCTACGGAGCTGAAGATGAAGAAGTTCCATTTAGGGTTGACTACGTGGGATGGACAGGATCAGGAAAGACGTCTTTAGAAGGACAACACAGACACAAAGGTTTCGAGGAAAAGCTAGAGAAGCCAGTTTGAGGTGGTTTGGACATGTTCAGAGGAGGGACAGAGGACACAATGAAGAGATTGATGGAGAGGATCATATCAGTCTCTGTCTCTTTATGTCCTTGGATCATATCTCGTCATCTTAAAAACTGCGCCATTTGTAATTTCTAGACCAATTTCTAGAAATTGAAATATTAGAAGCAATGAAGTTTCAAACAAAATCTGTTGCTGATATTTGGTCTAAGTGTTTTTAGAGATGAGTTTTTCCTCCGACTGTGATTGTGACAATATTCACTGAAACAATTAGACATATTTTTAAATAAATGTTTTTTTTGGCGACGCTGATTCAATCCTAGTACTTTTCTCATTATCCCTCATTGTCTTTCAGGTGTAGGCGTGATGATCACTTCTACATTACTTTTCCCATTAAACTCAGTCAATTCTGATTGTAGACTTAATTCCCACAGTTATTACTAAATCATTGTCAGACATAAACACATTCCACCGCCATGCTATTTGTAAAGAACCAATAAAATACAGTCAATGTTGTGGATTTAAGTGTCTCCGGTCATGACTGATCTACTGTGGCATAACGTTGTCCATTTTAATGATCCTGAAGAGTTAATACACGACATTGATCGCAGTCATTACTGAGCTGCTCTGAAAACTCTGAACAGTTCATACAAAAAAATACCGCACTCTTGTTTCATATACTCTACGTCAGTGTTCTCCAACCCTTTTTTTGCGCCACGGACCGGTTAAATGTCTCGTACTATTTTTACGGACGGGCCGTTAAGTTGTTACAGATAATACCCCTTGAAAAAATCCAATTTGCAGTGTTCTAAAATATTTTCTTACCTATAAAATCTTCCTACCCAAATCAACTGTGCATGGGCACAAGGATTTCTCAAGTGCCCATAGCCTATAATTTTCTCCTACCAGACCGGTATAAAAAGTTAGAATCTTGCATCAATGATCAAATATAGTTGCATTGTTGATGGTGGAATCCAAGCCATTCTACTGGTCAGTTCTTTTGTTGATATGGGTATGGATCAAGTGGAAGTAATAGACAGATGGAGCCAAAAGGAAACATTATTTCTCTGCGGCCCGGCACCAACTCACCCATGGACTGTTTACCGGTCCCCGGCCCAGTGGTTGGGGACCACTGCTCTACGTCTGTGACCTGTAACTGACACTTTATTTGCCTTTCATGCTTCACTACGCTCCAAAAAATGGATGACGCCATTTCATTAGGGAAATATATGTTTTGGACATTACAGCCCAGATTGCTCTGTAAGCACCTATTGATTTGTTTGTATTGGTTATTGATTAGGAGCACTCACCCCTCACCACCAAAGTGGTCAAGGTCCCATAAAGACTCACTCACGAGACTGAGAAGTGACAAGCAGCAGTGGTAAAAGTGGGGACCAGCAGGAGAGAAACAATCAACACGTCATAAATATGATGTTCTATCAAATATGTTTTAATCAAATTGAATAGAACAACAACGTGTTGCCCAGGAGATTGGACTCTTCACTCTTTTTCAACCTTGTCATGAAGTACATTTTTAGGTGTAATGATACAGTTGCTCTCCACACAGACCAAAAACCGACAACATCCCAAGTTGAGCTTCAATTCTTTGCTCAGTGAGACGTGAAATCAAAGATCTTCTATCCCTTGTATTTCATACTCCCCACGATTCATCCCGCAACAAGATAAACACCCACGTGGTAGACAAGTACATCGTTTCACAATATTTAGGTCGACTACAATGAAACCACAATGGACCAGAGAAGAAAAGAAACCTCAAAACCTTTCAAGAAACCACCAAGACTTGACGACTTCACCACTCATTAACGAGGCATCTCCTGTTCCTGAAGATAACAGGGACTGAAGAAGCCTCATGGATGGGAGGTGAACCATCTTCAAGAAACTATGTTTTGGATTTAACGACCTGGATGATTGAAAAACACAGAGTCCTTTTTTATGAATATTTTTTTTTTCTTGCACAGTAGCTGCAATGAGATACCCCACGGATACTGTATAAATAGTGCAAAACAGGAATTGTTTTACACCTCGAATTTGACATCGACAACAACACTGAGGGAAAAGGTTTGGTGAGAAATAGGCTGCCACACTCAAAGATGAATGAGGAAGACTTAATAGAAATAATGGATGGTGAGGAAGAGCAATCAAACACTTTCCCTAAACTTAACTCTCAGTTTGAGAAGGAGATTTATGGTAAATTATTCATTATTTTTCTTTTGGTATGAATGCAAGATTATATTTAGTGACATGTTTATGATCGTACCTCTAATAAATGTACCAAGTGTTGATGTAATAACACCGCGGCAGAAAGGTTCTCTCCTTCGTGAATAATATCCCATGTTTACAATTTGTCCTCCGACTGTACGAGCTCGCTAAAAAACAATGGTGTCAGGTGTATTTATCAACTTGAAATTTCGCCGCAAGATTTTCCCTTTAATGAATTCTGACATTTTTAACATTTCGTATACAGATTGTTAAGCGCTGGTCATTGCAAACTTTCCTAAGTAAACCGTTTTACCTCGACCGTGACCTGGATGACTGACAACCTTCATCGTCAAACCATTATCTCAACCAAAAAGCAACAGTCATTTCATCTAAGATGTGGAGGTTAGCGTTCCTGTAGCTCTTTGAACTATCGCCATCCCGGGAAAAATGTGCTGTTGTTTGGAGCGTCGCTACGCAACAACAATTCAATTTGCAAAGGCGAAATACTACTTGCGCCGTAACCTGCAATCTCAGACGGGTACAGCCTGCTTATGTAGATGAGGTTCATGTAGGTGATGGCTGAATAATCACATTATACAGAGCCCAGTATCCCCGCACAGATCTACAGATCAGATTTTTTTTTTTTTTTTTGCTGCATTTCCTGGTCTCTGGATTGCCACAGCGATTGCAGATGTTATATTTCTGAACCGTAACGGAAAATGTGGATTTTGTGGTTCCCAACCACTGGGCCGGGGACCGGTACCGGTCCGTGAGTGAATTGGTGTCAGGCCGCGGAGAAATAATGTCTCCTTTTGTCCCCATCTGTCTATTCCTTCCACTTGATCCATACCCATATCAACAAAAGAACTGACCAATAGAATGGCTAGGATTCCATCGTCAATAATGCAACTATATTTGATTAGTGATATTTTCTCATTGAAGACAACGACAACAAACTCAAAGTCATTGATAGAAGATTATAACTTTTTATACCGGTCTGGTAGGAGAAAATTATAGGCTGTGTGCACTGTTGGCCCCATGCAAAGTTAATTTGGGTAGGAAGATTTTATAGGTAGGAAAATATTTCAGAACACCGGAAATTCAATTTTACTAAGGGGTGTTTATCTGCAACAACTTAACGACCGGTCCGTGAAAACAGTACCGGACATTTAATCGGCCTGTGGCACAAAAAAGGTTTGAGAACACTGATCTACAAATTTCAGTAATATCACTGCAGAATACCTTTGTAGTTTTTGCATGTACCTGCTTTAAGGAATTTTTTAATAATACTCATAATATCCTGTTCATTGTACGCAGTTTAAGGCACTTCAGTATTCATGACCTTCGTTTGATTGGTAGGAGAACGCTGCCTGGTGTTCCTACAACTCCTCACTCATTTCCTGATCCAGGCATCATCTCAGTGTGGCCACAGTAATAGCCCCCAGGAGCAGAGGGACGTTATGGGCTGTAAGTTGAAGGGCGCAGCACGAACTGATTGAAATACATATAACCAAGTTCCTCAGTTCATTTGTGTTCGAGAGCAAAGAAACTTTTATTCGTCCTGAACGGAAACAAATTAAATCACAAATTGTTTTCAATGGAACATCTTGTAGGTTTGTTCCTCAAATTTCCTCGACATTTACATCCTGTCTGAAAAACCAAGCGGAGCAGTTTTGAAGTATTGACTCTGTGCAGTTAATACTTCAGCTTCGTGCGCACAAATACAAGCCAAGACCAATACAAACACACACTGGAGCAAGGGCACACACTTCCACGTCTTGCCTAGCGTTGGTCCCTAAAGAGAGGCTCCAGTATGTGGATAAATTGCTTCCGACCTTCAGACTTCTTCAATCCTTCTCCCTGATACAACCTGCAAGTCTTTCTTTTAGATGTAGCAGATAAAACACCAGACGGCTTTTTTTTGGTCCTTCAAAAAGTCGTCTTTTATAATTCTGTCACACAAATGTAGCCAACGCAAGCAGATTTATTGTGAAATGGCAAATCAAGGTTTTAGTTCAACTTCAACTTCCTTTCCTGGAAGCAACATGCTCCACAGTTGCCACCCAAATCTCATTGCATTGTACCGCCCCACCTTGAACTTTCCCACTGGGACGATCCAACTCACCTGAGTGGTAATCAATCCCACCCAGGAGGTGCAACCTGTAGTTCCACATCAATGAGGCCAGAGTGCTACCCCAAGAAGAAACTCAATAGTCTTCGTCCTCTTATCCATTGCCAGTTCACATGGGAAGACAGCGCTAACCAAATCTGTTGAGGCTAGTGAGCCCCCTGGAGGTTACGTGGGTCAGAACGGTCCTATGCTCAGAACACCTCTCACCAGTGTCAACCTGGAGGACACAATTCAGCTTCCTGGACTGCTAACCCACCACCGCAACCCACATTAGTTGCCCCCTGAGATCAACCTCAACCCTGAACCAACCCTTCATTAGCATCCCCACTTCACAGGACGACCATCATCTCATGGATTAATATTCAATTCACAATTTCAGTATTTTTCCTAGAAGACGGACTTGAACCTGTACCTACACGCGGACAGAGGGCAAACGAGTGAGTGAAGGAGAAAGAGAGACAGCGATAAAGAGACTGAGAGACAAGAGACGGAAACACTGAAGCCTCCAATGGACCCTGTGTTGTTTTGTCGTAAACACACTCTGCTCAGAATTTCACAAACAAGCAACTCCAAGGCCTAAATATGGCGGCCCATTTGCAGCAGCCTGTGTGGGTCACGTATTTTGGCAACCACCTCATGGGTGACCAGCAAAATTTACTGCTTTTTGTTGAACACATTTTTTTTCCCTCCAATCTTTGGACATATTTCTGAGTAGGAGAAATGTGTACTACACAAGGGTTTACCGTATTTTCACGATCATAAGGCGCTCCGTACTAAAAGGCACAGTCTCAGTTTTGTGTGTCATTGCTATGTCTAACACACACACAAGGTGCCCCTGATTATAGGGCGCGGGTTCAACGCCCACAATTCCCCCTTTAACGTTCTCATGGTGTCCTCTACTATGTCCATCTTACGACAACAACTTACACAGGGCGCACTGCACATTTTGAAGAAAATCTAAGACTTCAATTTGCGCCTTATGGTCGTGAAAATACGGTGACCTTGGGAACCGGGATGCTCAGGAAATGCGATCAGAACCATTTCCCAGGATTCAGGAAATGTGAAGACAGGACCCGGGAAAAGGTGGAAGAAAAAAAAGTGACATTTTTCACAATTTCCCGGGTCCCATCTCCACATACAGTAATACCGACTGCAAAGGGTCTTGCGAAGCGTCTTTTCCCCAGCCGATTCCCCGAGGAGAGCGCCAGCGAGGGCGCATCCGGGTGTTTTTGTCTCTCATCTCTTTTGCAGCCGCTTCGGCCTACGATCATGAAGTTAGTTTTAGGATACATGCCAAACATATTAAGAAATTATCTAGAAACAGTTTGTTTTAACATATTTCGCTTTTAAATTGGAGTTGTGTAAAAAAAATATTATACAGTCTATAACAATTGGTCGGTCAGATGTCGCCCACAACAGCGCAAGGGACTGAACCTTTATGTGCTTAGGTGCTATGGAGATGAAACTTTATGCAGGCCTATTGTTTTGCATCGCTAATTGTAGCCTTAAATAGCAATAATTGCATGTACAATGCAGGTTGGTGCGAATATTTGATTTTTGTCATTTTCGGGAAAAATATTAAACCCTACATGGCATTAAAGACTTGGACTGACTTTAAAACATCCCTGTCATTTTTGTTTTGATTCTCCAACATTTCTTTATGAGAAAAGTTTATCCTTTTTCTCCCTCTTCCAATATAATAACAATATAAATGTGTTGCTGCTTCTTTTATATGAAGAGGAGGAGAAGGAGGAGGAGGAGGAGGAGGAGGAGGAGGAGGAGGAGGAGGAGGAGGGCTGA
>JAFBJS010007513.1:83599-101219 GCA_016785265.1 Paraplagusia blochii | reverse complement strand
TAAGAGACAGGGAGAGCGCCAGCGAGGGCGCATCCGGGTGTTTTTGTTATCTCTTTTGCAGCCGCTTCGGCCTACGATCATGAAGTTAGTTTTAGGATACATGCCAAACATATTAAGAAATGATCTAGTAACAGTTTGTTTTAACATATTTCGCTTTTAAATTGGAGTTGTGTAAAAAAATATTATACAGTCTATAACAATTGGTCGGTCAGATGTCGCCCACAACAGCGCAAGGGACTGAACCTTTATGTGCTTAGGTGCTATGGAGCTGAAACGTTATGCAGGCCTATTGTTTTGCATCGCTAATTGTAGCCTTAAATAGCAATAATTGCATGTACAATTCAGGTTGGTGCGAATATTTGATTTTTGTCATTTTCGGGAAAAATATTAAACCCTACACAACATTAAAGACTTGGACTGACTTTAAAACATCCCTGTCATTTTTGTTTTGATTCTCCAACATTTCTTTATGAGAAAAGTTTATCCTTTTTCTTCCTCTTCCAATATAATAACAATATAAATGTGTTGCTGCTTCTTTTATATGAAGAGGAGGAGAAGAAGGAGGAGGAGGAGGAGGAGGAGGAGGAAGAGGAGGAGGAGGAGGAGGAGGAGGGCTGACATGAATTAACATAAATCTGAAAGCAGGTCTCCACATTTTAATGATCCAAAGCTGTCAGTAACAGATTATGACATTTCTGCTCCGTGCTCGTTTTTTTTTTTTTTTCTTCTTTTCTTCTATTAAAAGGTTCTAATATCACGGAACATAAAGAGCATTGTGAGTGACGACAACAAGGCGCACATCTAAAAATTGATTCATCTCCCTCACATTTTCTGTGAAGCATATTGCGAAAAATCATTTCTACTGCAAACACCTGATCTCCATTCTCCAAACTGTTGTTGGAGACACCACACTGTCGCTGTTTGGAACAGAATTTCAGTTTTTGAAATGTGTCAAAAAAAAAGGGTGGAGATGTCCCTTGTGAAAGAAATTACCTTTGAGCTTTTACAATATTTTGCTTCAGCAATAGAAAACAATTGCTTTCATACAGAAATTGCTCTGTTTACCAAGTCCTCGTTGCCATTTCTTGTAAATTTGCTCCATCATTCTGATGTGTAACATTACAACAAATTTTATTCACGTTCACAACCATATGACTGCCACCCAAATCACACCGCACTACACTCTTAACAGAACACATTCAAACACACTGAACATATGACACTACTGCACCAAGGAGAGCGCTGTTGTCCGTGTTAGAAAGCACACACAAACACACTATAACCGTCAGCATAAACAAGACCAAAATCTGCACAACAAGCAACTTTGCGAGAACATAAAGTCCGTGAACTCCTTCAACTCCATAAACATGTTAAATTACCAAAGATGTCATAAAAGTGTGCAAACACAGTCAACAATCCATCATGTTTTACTGTTCACTGACAGCCTGGAGTACTATCGCTTTTTTTGTGACTTGGAGTTTTCACAAAGCTGGAATCCCTTTCAAAATAAACTAGAGATTTAAATATTGACAACAATTGATTTGTTTCTCGTGTCTATGACGTCAAATCTTTTCATCTGGAAACAAACCTAAAATTGCACAACATTAAACTGGAAAAAACAAATCATAATAAGATGATTCTGTTATATCTAATATTTTGTCATCACAAGATGAATTTCATTTCTCTCAGATAAAACAATGAATGTCCATTCCATCAATGGAAAAGACACACCTGAGGTCAAATGCAGCTCGATGCTTGTCTCGATGCTTCATCACATCTTCTAGGATCTTCATTTAGTTCATTTTACGTAACCTCTCTCACATGTGGACACTATTTTCCTTTCACATTTATACCTGCTGACATGATGGATGCATAAGAGACACCAGCAATAGGCAGAAGACAGGAGACAGAGCTGGAGGTGGAGGAGTTAAAGATGCAGAGAATCTCTTTAGGAGAGACAAGGATGGACAGGATCAGGAATGAGGTGATTAGAGGGACAACACAGACAGGAAGGATTGGAGAAATTGCTAGATAAGACAGATTGAGATGGTTTGGACATGTTCAGAGGAGGGACAGTGGAGACATTGATAGAAGAAGGATCCTAAAGATGGAGCTACCAGGTAGGGGACAAAGAGGAGATTGATGGATGCAGTGAGGGAGGACATGGAAGGTGGTTGAAGACAGTTAAAGTAGAAGATACAGGAAATGGAAAATGTTGATTTGTTGTGGCAAACCACGAAAAAGGGACAAACTGAAAGGAGAAGACGACGACCTGCTGACATGTGTCCAACACTCAATAACTCCATCTACAGTTTGACGTCAGCAGCATAATTTTTTCCACCTCGTGATGAACTCGTCTGCAGATCATGGGAGAACCTGTTATGGTTTCTCCACATGTCCACATTGATTGACGGTAACTGCACTTTCTCAAAGTGAAATCTACGCGAGTCCTTGGACATGAAGCCCAAAGGCTGCAGATTTAGTCGTTATGTCTCTGCCGTGTGAGAGGCTGGGGGACAGGATGCGTCCACGTAACTGCACGTGTCAAGTGTTAGGTCAGTTCCCACTGCGTCCTCACAGGTAATTGTTTCCTACCCATCAGTGTGAATGTGTACAGTGTGTGTGTTAAAAGCCTGTTAGCAGTATTTCAGCCAACGAGCTGTGTCTTTATTTTTATACATATTTGATAACGCACATTCCTTAATCATCACTCAAAACACAATGTACCATTCTCTATAAATACTTAATACAAAGAAGAAAATGTACTTTACAAAGAGATAAAGCCTGAGGTTTAAAAGAGAGAGGAAATAAAGCCCTGACTTATGAAGAAGACAAAGAGGAAGAGGGAGAAGAACTGTGGTGAGAGACACACATCTGAGCGCTTTTGAACTCAACATCTGGACCATTTGACGACTATTGTCTATTTTCCATCAGGGCAGGACTAGTGGTCGTGTGGTTAAGGAAGCGGACTTGGTTTTTCAAGGTTTTAGGTTTGAATCCGCTGAGGTTCTCTGAGCATAGCATCATACTGATACATGCAAGTTCTCGTGAGCTCACCACCCACAGGAAGGTCACAGTTTGTGGCATTGGGCAGTTGGTGGCGTAGTGGTTATTATACTACTACTAATCTTAATCTGGTGCAGTGTGATTTGGGTTGTGCAAGCTGCCCCCTGCTGCCACGCAAATAAAGATGAATTAATAATTTAAGGTTTTTTTTTTTTTTTCGTTCATGCATCTTGAGCCTTTAACTCCACCCAATTTCCCTGACTGAACTTAACGTGTAAGATTTTCTTTTGTTTCCCTCTTTATAGATTAAAGTGGGACAGTGGTGGCCTAGTGACTGAGTAACCGGATTGTGGGTTCCAGGTTTCAAATCCACCAACTGCCAAGTTAGCACTAAGGAAAGGAAAGGAAAGTCCTTGTCATTGTGACATTGTGATTCACACCACTGCACATAACGAAATGCGACCTCTGTATTCAACCCATCACCAAAGTGAACAGTGTTCAGCTTTCAGCGCCAGGGGAGCTATGAGAGGGGACGGTGCCATGCTCAGTGGGCCTCAGTAGTAACTTGGCGGTATGGGGGATTAGAACCCAGGGCCTTGCGGACCCACGTCCGCTGCTCAAAGATGCCCTAGGTTATAGGTAAAATGCAAAATGTTGTGTGCCATGGCATCTAAAGTAAATGCCTATCATTGGCGTTGAACCCCAGGGTTCACCTGCTGGACGAGATCCCTGTTGGGGCGCTTGAAGCCTTTGAGTAGGGTCAACACCTTTAGGGAGGTTTATGAGGGGCCGGTACAGTGGGGTGTGATTTGGGTGGCAGCGGTGGAGACAGTTGCCACAAGGTGGTAATAGGTGAGCAGGGTGGATAGAAACTACCAGAACCTTATGAGCTTCCATGAAGAGAATACGACTGGGTCCAATACCCTTCAGTTTCCTCAAGTCCTCGGTGGTCACTTGATGAATACTTGGTTGATAAATTTGCAGTAATGGAATTTTTTTTCCGTTGTCGTTGGTCTGGTGGGGTGGATATTTAAAAACATGCTGGCTTCACGCCACAAAATGGTAACAATTAGGTGAGCAGACCCGTCAAAGTCCCTATTAAATCTGCTGGTTTGATTTGCACCGGCAGTGGTTCCAGAACAGCAGGGAGAGCAGCGGTGTAGCCTGACTACAAGTAATGAGAAGCAGAGACAAAAACAGAAACCTCTGCTGCAGCAGAAACATTGGTTTAACAAATGAAAAAAAAAAAAAAAAATGTCGTCCACGGGTTCACCTGAGCTCCGTTGTTTTTATCACGACTTTGTAAATACAGTGATCTCAGGTATCTGTAACAGCTGGCGATTTTACTGGCTGCTCGCTGACGTTCGGTCCGTTATTTCCTAATGTGAGTTAGGAATCTAAAAATAAAAATGTAAAGCAGCGTCCCTGCATGTTCCCGCCTGTCTCTGCCTTTCTGCCTGCTTCCTGTGCTCCGATGCTCTTGCACATGGTTGGAGGACAACCGTGGTGCAGGGCTGCTGGGAGTCAGGAGAGGAGAACTGGAGAGCGGGGGGGTTTCTATTCCAGAACCTTTCCAAAGAAGGCATCAACAAGCTGCCCTACTGTAAATGTATTTTCTCCTTCTTCGCTCCCTTTGGGGTACGACACTTCAACATCTGTTCTGACCCAGTACTGAAATATTCAGCTGTTGCCTTAACCTTGTTCAAATCAACAATGTTGCACTGACAAACCCATGCATCCTCTGCAGATCTGCAATAGTGCACGTCTCCCTAATGCTACAGTTGAGGGGAAAAAAAACTATTAGACCACCCCCGTGTTTTTCTTTAATTCCCTGTTATTTTTAATGCCTGGCACCACTAGGGGTACATTTTCTTGGACAAATATGATGATGACAAAATGAAAAAAAGCTCATCAGAGTTAAATTGAGGGGTGATTTCCAGTGTTGGGACTAACGTGTTACTTGTAATGCCGTCGCGTAACGGGACTACTTTTCTTGGTAATTACTATCTGTGGTTCAAATGGACGGTTTGTCCCCGCCACTGAGAGAGGACTGTGTGGAGGCGGAGCCTGTCTGCTGTCTATCAGTCATGAGCAAAAGACGGCCGTCCACACTAACTGAACCCAGCAATGATTGGTTGACATAGGTTAACGTTTCAGGCTAAGCCAATCAGAAAGAGACCTGGGCGGGTCTTCTTGCCTTATGAGGAAATGAACAGTCTCACACATGCAACGCGGTACAATAGCACACACCAAGTACCACACCACACCAGTAGCAAGTTGAGATTACGATAAAGATGCCTGTCAAAATGTCTTAACATCTATTTTGTTTTTATTGTTCCACTACATTTCATTACGATAGTTGATACAGAACACAACACTAAACTTTTTTCATTTGTTTTAAATTAAAGTAACTAGTTATTAGTTACTTTTATAATTTAGTAACTAGTAATGTAACTAGCTACCTTGTTAAAGCAGTAACTAGTAAAGTAATCAGTTACTTTTTTAAAGTAACTTGTCCAACACTGCTGATTTCTGGGCATCCCCCTTGGTTTTCTTAATAAAAACCAAAAAAAACTTAAAATCTTACAGTACATCAGTAGCTACAGTATATAAAAACGTTGCTTTTAGGTATTTCATGACTCTATGTTCATTGCATTCGTCAGGTAATATATCTTAAGTGGCAACTGGGAACAAAAAAAATTCTGATTAAAAACCATGCGTCCTTTTCAGCATCTTCTGAATTCAAACATGATGTGATGATTTTGTAAATTAATGATAATTCTCAAACTCTATGTACATGAAGCACAGCCAAACCACATCAGTTTTGCTGTGACCGCCAGCTTTTCAGACTGCTGATGTAGCTCTAGCCTGAGATAGACTGTGTTGAGGGGATAAAACTGCCTTGTGTTTTGCTGTGGAACAAGAAAAGTTGTCCTTCTGAAGAGCAATTATACATTTTCCAACTATAATACGTAATTTACAACCACTATGTCGTGCTGCATCAGTCAGGAGATCATTAGGTGTAAAGTCTAGGTAGAACAGTTAAATGCCTTTTCATTAGGCGACACTGGAAGGATATAAAATAAGATAGTTTGGTCTTTGTGTTTCTTTTATTTCTGACAGCATATTCAACTAAACAGGTCCTGGTATCACTTTAAGAAAATCAATTGTGAGTGAATGGACCCTAGAGATTGGAAAAATAACTTCAACTCAAAAAAAGAGCTGGAGACCATTAAATTACACCGAGTTAACTAATCCAGAAGATGTATGATGTATGCAGAAATAAGTCTAATATTAAATCAGAAATTCTCACCTCCAGATAGTGCTCTGCTGGTTTGAAATAACCTGGCGTGTTAGAGAAAGTAAGAAAGTACTTGTGCCGGTGAAGTGTGATATGTGAGTCAGCACACTAGAGTTGGTATTGGAATGAGTCACAGTGGAGGATGCTTTTAATAATAGCTGGTGTAGGAAGAGGTCGGACACGTATCCATACACACCAGCATCATCTCATTCAAGGGGTAGCGAGTTGTTCCTGACAGAAATAAAATGTATTTCAAAGTAAAAGAGTGTTTGGATTTGGTGAACGTCTGATGGTCGTGACAATACAAGCAACGTTGGTGCCGGCGGGATTCAAACACTCAACAGGTTTAGAGATTCTGCACCAATCTTTTGTTTTTGGTGATAAAGTCGGTTCATTTAACCCATCGTGGTTTGTGGTCTAGGCATTACCGGATCCTAGAGGAAGCAGTCTGCACAGCACCGCACAAGTCCCTTGCGACTCTTTCTCCACCTTCCACACGAATGACAGGGACACTGACTATATGACAAAACACAACCATATTATTTTTCATGGTGAGCCCCCTGGTGGAGAAGTTATGTGGGACGGGAAGGTGCCTAACTCAGAGGACCCCCCGGTTTCAAACCTGAAACCTTGCTGACACATGTCCTCTTTCCTAACTGCTAGGATCAAACTGCCACCACTATTTTCAAGAACCGATCGTTAAGTTGTGGCAGATAAATACCTCTTAATAAAATTTAATTTTCCGCTAAAATATTTTCCTACCTATAAAATCTTCCTACCAGAATTAACTGTGCATGGACACAACAAGGATTTCTCAAGTGCAGACAGCCTATAATTTTCTCCTACCAGACCGGTATAAAAAGTTAGAATCTTGTATCAATGACTCTGCGTCATTTTGAGTTTATTGTTGTTGTCTTCACTGAGAATATATTTCCTAATCAAATATAGTTGCATTATTGATGATGGAATCCTAGCCATTCTATTGGTCAGTTCTTTTGTTGATCTGGGTATGGATCAAGTGGAAGGAATAGACAGATGGGACCAAAAGGAAAGATTGTTTCTCTGCGGCCCGACACCAATTCACCCATGGACCTGTACCGGCCCCCGTCCCAGAGGTTGGGCACCACTGGTCTATAAGACTAGAATTCGAGTGATGTTCTACTATCATGACTGGGTAACAGCAGCAGATCAGATAACTAAGTCGTCCATATGTTTAGGTTCTATTCTTTAATTGCACCCATTTCCTGCTTCAGTCCAACTGTCCTCATATCTCATTTCTCTCTTCCTCCCAACTGTTACAGTTGATAAAATGTTGACGTTCAGTGCTTGGGCTCCAGGGAGGATAAAGCGTAACAACTTCCTGACCTGTGGTAGTAGCAGAAGTCAAGGTTGAATTGCATGTCTCTGTGTGTGTGTGTGTGTGTGTGTGTGTGATTTACAACCTCTTTCCTCTGTCTTTATCTGAACCCTTATCCAAAACTTGGCATCATTTCCTCAGAGAGTAGACACAATTTAAAGTGTCCACACACTCACTGACTCACTCACTTATCTGAGGCAGTGGTAGATCATGTGCTGGTGAATGCAGGATGATGCAGAACAGCCTGGTTGACATGAATCACAGTCAATCTTCCCTCAGCTCTTCTCTGATGTTTGCCTCTTCTTTTATCCCGTTCATCTGTCCCGTCTCTCCTCTCTCACTGTCGTCTCTTTATTCCCCGTCACACATTTCCATTTCTTTCTGCCTTTTCACATTGTCTTTCCGGACGTTGCATTCAAATGCAATTATTTTGCATTCCCGTAGCATAATTGCATAGATATTATCAAAGCCTAAAGTACATTATATTCAGTTCCGTCAATGTTTTTAGAAACATCTCCCAGGCTTGCTTCATCAGCCTAGTGCGTTATTCTTCTACAAGTCAAAACATCAACTCCAACCTCTACTCTAAGGTCATTGGTTGGGAGATGACGGGGTAGGGGTACAAACTTGATGAGAAGAAATAAACAGCAGCTGCAGATTAACACACAAACACAGTGTATTTGAACCAGACAAGAATGAAAAATACGACCACATTCATTTTACTGGGAACTGGGAACATATCCATTTTTCCATCTTTACGTTTCTATTCCTCTGCAGCATTGTCGGGAATGTTTGGCTATATCCGTTCTTAACAAATGACTAATATGGAATTTTGCTGGAATTTAGATAAAAACACAGAACAAATAAAACAAACAGAAAAATAAATCTCACTCATTTCAATCTATACATATATCTTCAACCGCAGCCAATCATGTCTCTACTCCAGTGTGAGGGAGGGTCCCACATCTTGGAATACCGATTTTATTGGATCATACGCAACAACCTGCGGAAGTTCTGTTTTAATCAAAGAAAAAAAATTGCTTTTGTTTTTTTTAATCAGCTCATTTGCGCACAACGAACCCTTTCAATCAAGAGGATGGTGATAAGGAAAAGAAGAGGACGAGGAACCGTACATTTCAGCAGGAATGGACAGAAAAATTGGCTTTCGTGGGGAGATCGGCTTCTGCAGTCTGTCCAATCGGCAATGATAAAATGTATTCGATGAAGCGGTCGAATAGAAAACCACATTTGGACACACGCCACGCCACATTTGCATCGAAATACCCAACGTGCACTGTGCCTGCGAGCCGTCTTTCTCACAACTGAAAAACACATCCAGAGCGTGAGACCCGTGGTCACGTCAACAGATGGAAGCTTCAACGCTTGCATGAAGCTGAACCTCACGGCGAATCAACCAGATTACGACGCCATCAGCAAAACCATCAGAAGTCACATTAATAGTAAGGAGTAATACAAACGTATGGCTCTTGGACGACACTGTTACAAGTGGGCAATTTTGAGTGTCAACTAAAATTCCAACAAAATTGCCAACAACAGTTCTGTCCCATGATACACAAGGCACACAGAGGAAAAACAATGGGTGGCAGTGGTGGCTTAGTGGTTGAGAAAGCAGACTTCGGTCTGCAAGGCTCGAGGTTCGAATCCACCAGAGGAAGTTACGTGAAGTTACGTGAGCTCCATACTGTGAGCCACAGGAAGCAGTGTGATTTGGGTGGCAGTTGTGGAGACTGCCGCCTTGAGACATGAGAACCGGTAAGCAAATGAACGAATAAAAATGGGAAAAATTATTTGAATTTCATTCTGCTATGAAGCTATGCAAGTGATTAGGATTACCGTAATTTCCGGACTATAAGCCGCAACTTTTGTCACACAATTTCAACCCTGCGGCTAATGTATGCATTTTTTCTAACTGCTCGAGCAGAAAAGGTGAGTGAGACAGGTGGTGTCGAGGAAGACGCAAGTCACAACCGCCAATAAACACCATAGAAGAAGTTTAACGTACGATAACGCGTTTCGTACATGAATAAAATTAGCATAAACTGACCCTCATCATGGAAAATGCAAAAAGAATGCGGCACATGCGGCTTATAGTCCAGAAATTACGGTATACACATTTGCCTTTTTTGTGCATTTTATGAAAGTTGAAAATTATACAAAAAAAATTTACAAACAATTAAACACCTTAAACATTACAAAAATTAATTTCTGATGGAATGCTAAGCTAGGACTGACGCGAGAAATTTAAGCCTGCGGTTCCAGAAAGTTTTGACTCTCAACGTGTTTCACCTTGTTTCGACTTACAGCCCGGTCACACTGGTTGCTAAGCAACAAATGTTAATAATCACAGATACATCTGTAGTTTCTTGAGCACCTGCCTTAAGTCGGAAGGACCCGAACTTTAACACCTCCCGCAGACCCTCATAAAAACTTTTCTTTTCAGCAAAGTGTAAAAGATTGCAAGGATCAAAGTGCGAATCCCGCGAAGGAGGAATCAACTCCACGAAGGCTGCACACACTCTGGTGCAGTGGACACATCATACCTCCACTTCACCTTGTTCTGTCTGTACTGTATGTATGTATGATTCCAAGTCACAGTAATGTGTCAACCCTGCAGTATTCCTGCAGCTCCAGAGCCGTGTGCTATGGTAAACGTTCCAGTTTAATCCATTATCTGTGCAACGCTGTGTTCTTCATCTCTATACTCTTCCATTCTCCTGTTCGACCGTCCACTTCACAGTCATACACACAAACAGTCAAAGTCTTTGTCAAAGCCGAACAGAGTTTGACGCTGGATCCAATTTAGAAACACAAAACAAACCATGTCAGTGTAAAATGTAATCAAACAAACTGAGCTCAGTAATGAGAAACATGTAAATATGACCAGCTCTTGTTTACACAGTTGATTTGTTGAGTTGATTGTTTTTCTATTGTCGTCCAACTCACGTATTTACCTTCATGTGTCTCCACGTTCTGCTTTGCACATTTTTATTGGTATTTATTTTCCCATACACATGCATTCTTCCTTTCTCTACTAATTGCAAAGACTTTTCTAATCTCCTCTTTTGTAATTTCTTGAACAAGCAATTGCAAACAAGAATTATACAGTAATGACAATCAACTATAAGAACAACAAACCTCAGCAACCGTTCTGGGATCGCATCTTGTGGAAAAACTAAAAAGTTTTAAAACACATTAGACAACAGAGAAACTAAAGAAATGATCAACTTAACTAACATTAATGCCATTGCTTTTCTGTCTGTCTGTTCTGCCATAGATTTGTTTGACTGAGCCCAACATCCACCAGTGAAACAGCAGCAGTGCCGTCAGTTGTCCACCTGTCTGTCTTTCTGTCTGTCTGTCTTTCTGTCCAATGACCTCAGCTACTTTTGTTCAGGCAGGACATACCTGTTTCATATCCCTATCATTATTTAGATAAAGAAACATTAAATCATCAGAGTATAGAGCAACTATTTTCTTTCATTAGTTATGTTTGCTCGATTGATTTGTGTGGTTACCGGACAATGTACTCTAAGCCAGGTAAGTATTGGTAAGTATTGGTACACTCTAGGTACACCTCTGCATAACATCGTATCCTTGTTAGCATAAAGAAACAAAAAAAAAGAGATATAGTTCAACTTACAAGGATGTGCAATTACACTTTATTGTAGTACGGCGGAAAAAATGCATGTTCCCCAGGGTCACACGCGCCCCCCTCAGCATCTCACCGTGCCCCCCCAGGGGGGCCTGCCCCACACTTTGAAAACCCCTGGCTTAGGAGATGTTCTTACGTAAGTCTTTGCTCACCCATTAACTGCCATCTGCAAAAATGTTGACTATCCCCAGAGGGAACTCCCACCGCATTGGGGAAACGGTCACGGCGCCTCCAAGGACCTTCGTCGGGCAGTGGTGGCCTAGGTGTTAAGGAACCCGACTGGGGTCTGGAAGGTTCCACAGTGGAATCTACAAACTGCTAGGTCAACACTGAGGTCCCTCCCCACTCACTGCTCTCTGAATGCTCGAAACTTCGCAGAAGGGACATTTTGTCACAATGACAAGGGGTTGGCTTTCCTTCTTTTCCTAGCCCCTAATTTTGGGAAGCTAGGTGGTTGGAGAAATGGGTAGATATGACTTGATACAAACAAGTGCTTAACGTACAGGTCAAGCTTATGTTGTGTCTCATTCATGACCTTGGGAACTCATTCTTGGCATTGTACAACAACATTGAACAACAATGTTCTCCACCACAGTAAGTTGGTAAGTCGGTCGACCAATAGATGGATAGATGGATGGATAGATATACAGTTAGATAGAGATCCCCGCAGCATGCCTAAAAAGAATATACAACTTCCACAGAAAGTTCTCTGGCCTCATTCAGCAGAAGAAGGGAACAGGATGTGCATGAAGAAGACAACAAACACGCCCGGTGGATTCTACTCTTATCAATCTCTTTAGACTCCTCACACTATCAAGACTCTTATCGCAGATGCACAGCAGATGCGACATTCTGCATCTGCGAGGATAAAGATGTGAGGACGGCTTTGGGATTTGCTTAATTTGAGGCTATTAGAATTTCAGAGAAACATATGCTACCATTAAGACAAGGGGCGCATACGAGGTCAATCACAAATATATCAGAAGGTATAGTTTAAAAAATGTATTCACTGAAAATTGTTGACACGAATAGCAGTTGGGTCGACAAGTCCATAAATCCATGAATCTTCTAAGCCGACAGTGGTCCGTCAAACTCAAAGGCAGCCACACGGGGCACTCTTTTAGACCACAAAATGGCATACAAAATGACACCTGGACTGAAAATGACGTGCGTCTATTTGTTGTCATGCGATGCGGATGGCAAAGGGTCTTACGGAGCATCTTTTCCCCAGCCACTTCCCCAAGGAGAGTGCGAGCGAGGGCGTGTCTAAGTGTTTTTTTGCAGCCGCTTCGTTCTACAATCATGAACTTAGTTTTAGGATACATGCTAATGCATTAAGAAATGATCACGAAATTGCTTTAACATATTTCGCTTTTAAATTGGAGTTTTGTCAAAATATTATATAGGCTATAACGATTGGCTAGTTTTTTGTTGTAGCCTAAAATACCAATATTCCATGTACAATGCACAAATATTTGATTGATATTTAAATGCACAAATATTCGATTGATGTTTAAATAAGGCCTAAACACAGGGTACAGTAAAAAATAAATATATATCCTGGGATTCTCGGGAAATAGCTCATCTTTTCCTGGGATTTGATTTTTTGCATTTTTGGGGAAAAATATCTAACCCTAGTGGCAACCATGGCTGCTGGTGGAATTGAAGCTGAAGCCTTGTGGACCCAAGACCTCTTCCTAAACCACTAGGCCACCACTCATTTAGACTATGTAATCATAAAAAAGTTGTACATTATTGACTTGGCTCATCCGGGTGGTGAGCTGTTATTTTGCTCAGTATTCTGCCGCAGCCTCTTAACCTCTCTGAATTTACCCTTGGTATTTACCCTTGGGAAACGGGGGCAAGCGAAGTTATGGTTTAATGCATGCATACAAAGTGATGTAAGACTGTGGCAGATGCTGTAAAACATAATAAATCCTCTATCCCCCAGTTTGAGCTCAGTCCAGTCCACTTAGCATTAGATAATCATCTGAAATCAGAGCAGAGCAACACAGCACCATTACCAAAACTCCAGTGATTCATTTCCTAAGATTACAACTGTGCGTGTGTGTGTCTGTGTGTGTGTGTCTGTGTGTGTCTGTGTCTGTGTGTGTTACCATAAAATGATAAGAGCGCAGCACAATCTGATGCGTATAGTGGCTTTCATTATGGAAAGCTCCTCAAAGCTTCAATGAAATGTGTGCCCTGTCTACATAAATCACAATGAGATGGTTTACCACCAGGGTTTACAGCACACGGAGCGCGTGTGTGTGGTTATAGCCACACAAGGACACCTTGTGCTTTGGGTCCCAAGAAAAGACAAGGACTAACACGACGACGACGGATCTAGCGGTTAGCGGGTCAGGAAATAATGTGTAGGATATTTTAGGGATCTCTGTAAAAGAATGAAAAAGGACATGAGTAGCTGCCTAAATTACCAGTGTAGCATGAAACCAAGTGTGTTGTTTTACGAAGATTGGATGATTCTGTAAAACTAAGCTCCAAGGCAGAGATTCAGCCTCGTGGTGAATGAGCTGAGTCACGTTCTGTCAGAACAGCATCTCCTCTGCACGCATTAGAACAGGAACCGTACCACTCATCTCTTACAGCAAAAACAGGTACACTCTAATTACGTATTTCTATGACATTACAGTAAACCACGTCAAGTTCTTTCCCCACGAGCACTAAAAAGACTGGGAAATAAAAAGTAATACAATTTTACATTTACATTAAGAGACAACACTGAACAACTTGACAGGAAACGTCAATAAATTGTAAGATTGTATTTTTTTTTTTATTTCATGACATTGTATTTACCTGATCTGTGTTGATGTTCAGTTTTTTTACCAACATTGCGGAAAAATTAATCTTTACGGCATAAAGATTCATATATATATATATATATGTGTGTGTGTATGACATATATATGTGTATATATATGTATATATGTATATATATATGTGTGTGTGTATGTATATATATATACATACACACATATATACTGTATGTATATACTGTAAATGTACGTATATATGTATACATACATACATACATATATACATACATATTTATATACATATAAAGATGTAGACTTTTTAGACTATGTCCGGTGGTTCTCGAACTAACAAATTTTGGACATATATATTTGAAAAATATATATGTCCAAAATATGTGTCATTTCCCCCTTCCCTTTGACTAATCTCACCAATACTTTTCCAAAAGTTCAAACAAAAATTGTGACTTTTTGTTTTACTTTTATTTCACTCGTCTTCAATAAATAGATCACGAGGAGACCTGCTCTCTAAGTTGTGCACGTAAGTCTAAGGAGAAACTCAATCAAAGCAGTGGAACTGGCCTTTAAAGAACTTTTGATCATTAAGAAATTTTAATTCACTCCTTTATTTCGTGACATTTTAGGTTATATGACGCTCATTTTATTGCCAATTACATTAGTGTTTCAAGTAAGTCAAAAAGGCCCAGTCCCATTCAGAAGCAGTGTCAAAGGAGAAGGAGGAAAAAATGAAATAGAAATATTAATTACTATCATTATTACGTGACAGATCCAGTCTGCAGGGTAAGAACAGAGATCTCTAATGAAGGTCATTACACTGCCACTGCCTAATGGCTGCAGGTCACCTGCTTTGACAGACTTCCACATGGATACCCACCAACCTCAGCTGATATCCTCAGCAGAGAAAAAGCTCCAATTGCAATATACTGGGGTGGAACTTTGTAAGGCAAAATAACTTACAAATAAAAGAACTTTGATCATTTTCCAGATTCCCAGAATCTTAATTGTCCAAAAATTCATATTGTTACCATCCTGCCAACTTTGTCAGATGAAAAACCATGGCGTTTTATTGTGTTTTAGCCGCTGGTCAACAAAGTAAGAACAAACACCAGGATGTCATTTACGGCAGACGACGTCTTGTTTTTTATGGTGGGCACAGCCTTCATGTCCTGACAGACAGTGATTCAAATTCACTCACCACTGACTTGAGACGTTCTTCAGACTTGAAGGCTTTTGATTTTCCTGTGACGACGTTGTCACTCCCAACCCTGAGAGACAGACAAAGTGTCCAGTTAATAAAGTAGAATCAAAGAAGTGTACGTTCGACAGCAAACAAGAAAATAGAAGAGGAAACGAAACTCACTGTGATCCACACACAACAAAATGTCACCTCTGCCTTTAACCCATCACCAAAGTGAACAGTGGGCAGCATCGAGCACCTGAGCAGCAGTGAGTGGGGACGGGGGGAACCGCTGGGCCACCACTGCCCCCCATAACCGATAACATGGTAACCCAGGTTAAGGTAAAGCCTTAAACAGGGTTAGCTTGTACGATGTACATTAGTTGAGTTCTTCAAAATAACGTCAAGATGTTTACTCTTACAATCAGCGTTGGGATTACCCATTACTTGTAACACAGGTACGTAACAGAACTACTTTTCTCGGTAACTATTAACGTAACACGTTACTTTTCCCATTCCCATCCCAAGGAGCAACGATTGATTGACATAGGTAAACATTTCAGTCTAAGCCAATCAGACAGAGACCTGGGCGGGTCTTCTTGCCTAATAGGGAAATAAACACATAAACATCACACACGCACGTGACGCAGTACAGCAGGACACACCCACAAGCAAGACGACGGCAACTGGCAAGTTGAGGTTACAATAAAGATGCCTGTGAAAATGTCTAAACGTCTATTTTGTTAGACGTAACATAGACGTAAAGTAACTAGTTATTAGTTACTTTTATGATTATGTAACGTAACTAGTTACTTTTTCTGTGCAGTAACTAGTAAAGTAATAAGTTACTTTTTTAAAGTAACTTGCCCAACCCGGTTACTATTCACTATATTGTAATCAATGATGTCATAATAGTCATGTCATGTGACTTTAATTGTCGTCTTAAGCCGGGCGTACACTGTGCAGTATTTTTCTAATGATGACGGCAATTTGCTGGTTACAAGTGAATCTCACTTCACAACTGGTGTCTGATGGTTCCGTGTGATTGGACTGACCAGATCATATTCGACACATCTGACAAAAAAAAAATGTCTGCCACACTCCTTTCCCTGGCAATTCACGTCACTCTGTGATCGGCAACAGAAAAGAACACCATGATGACGTGTATGGACCAGGAACTGTCTTGACAGACTGGTCGGTCAATTCTGCCACGCTGCTCCGTGTTGTTTACCCGTTTTCTCCTTCACATCCTAGATGTTCAGTCTGGTGGCGTGCAGGGGGGAAAATTGTGGACAAATCAGCAGGACAAACATGTGTGATTTTCACAGGACTGATCGTGATCGTGAAAATCGATTGCGGTCGCCTGGTGTACACTGCACCACTCAGGCTGACAATGGGTCCCGACCACCGCTGAGTGGTTTACTGTACTGTGAAAAATCGTGGAAAAAGTAACACATTGTATGCAGGCATGAATGCCTTTGTTGTTGTGATAATAGGTTTTTTAATAGGATACAAGATTATTTTGGCAAGTGCCCTTTGTTTTGCAAGATCAATATTGATACGTTGTCATACTCTTCAAGCAAATAATAAAAACTACAAATACAATTTTTTTTGTTGCATTTTTATGTTGGATACTAAATCCTACTGATCTTGATCAAACTTTGATTTGAAGAAATACCTTCAAATATGTCAAAGAAAATGTTTCTCTTACATCAGCAACTTCAACTCGCAATTTATCATTGGAACAGTGGTTATGAAAGTAACTATGCTGCGACTGCAAATCACTTCTAAATACAGTCCAGCACGTACAGTGGAATGTACTGTGATTGCACGAATCTTGACATGTCTTGCTGTGTCAGGGGCCTCTGCTTGGAGGTTCTTGACACTAACTTTCAAGTCGAGGCCTCACTGAGGGGAAGCAAAAAAAAATAAAATAAAAAATCTTATATTTTTTGTCCAGACGTTTCTGAACAGTGCATATACACACATATATACAAATATATATATGTGTGTGTGTGTATATATGCACATATACATATATTACATATATATGTATATATATATATAGTGAGTATATGAGTATGTATTTATGTTAATATGTACATACATTTACAATCTTGTAGTATTTATATGTGTGTATGTCTATGTAACCTAATCAAAATATTATATTAAGTTTGATATACATTATTTTATATGTATATATACATATATATACATATTTACTGTATATACACACACTATATGTATGTGAAATTGTTTATGTTTGTAGTTACTAACATTTAATCATATATATATACCTATAAGATATATAC
>JAFBJS010007513.1:71560-83014 GCA_016785265.1 Paraplagusia blochii | reverse complement strand
GCGTATATATGTTCATATACATACATTATGTACATAATGTACATATACAAATTGTGAGTATGAGTATGTATTTATGTAAATATGTACATATATTTACTATCTTGTATATATACACACACAAATATATATATATACATATATATATATACGCATAACATATATACGCACACTATCCTTAATACATATTACATACATACATAATTATAGGTACCTGTACATGAAATTTAGATTGTTTATGTTTGTAGTTACATTTAATCATATATATACACCTATAAGTATATACACATATATGGACACATATTTGCATGTATATACATACTGTATATTTATAACTGTATACATAAAATGAAATTTTTTATGTTTGTCTTTACTAACATTTAATTGCATGTATACTAATATGTATATATGCATTCAGAAATGTATATGATAGAATAGTACATATCATATGTACAAACATACATACATATTCTCATATATACATCCAACTATAGACATTATATGATATGTAGAATGTTTACGTCTGTCGTTGCCAACATTACTAACATATACTACCCCGGTAATGTAGAATATTTTATTTTGGATAACTATGAATACTGTAATACTACAGGGTGAACAGCAGGAATACTATATCTTAAGTGACCAACCGAAAAAGAAAAATTAAAAAAAAAAAAAAACTTCACTCAAGGGCAAAATAAATTCATTATTGACCTGTAGTTATGGGGCAGAAGTAACAAGTGCTGGTCTGAAATCAATGGAGAAGCCACTGTGCTGTAAAAAGGCTCACTAACAAACATCCCTGACCTGCTTTGTTTTATAGTGTTTCCTCTGGTGACAATCAAGCTGCCTGTTTTTACAGCCTTCATGTTCCTCCACCTCTAACCCCGTGGACGGGTGGAACACACTTGTTCCTGGACGTAGAACTCAAAACTGGTGGAGATTCAAAACTCCGTCTTACAAATACCTGTATCTCAACACCTGGCATCATCGCTTTGCTTTGTGTTTTGTGACGCCTACAAAGACGCTCCCACCAGTGTTCTTGAATAGTGTTGCTAATTTGTCTTCTCCGCTCTAATCTGCGTGATGGAAATGATTTCACACAACATAAAGTGCAGGGGTTTTTTTTGTTTTTTTTTTGGATTATCTCTGATTATCTTTTTTTCCCACTTTTGATGATAACTGTTATGTTTGCGCTTCTCACTCAGACTGGCATTGATTTTCTCTTCATCTTCACAAACACAAAGCAAATTTTCATGAACTTTCATGAACAACCATCTCAGCAACGTATCATGCACAAGTATTTTTAGTAATTTATATTATCTAATAGGCCTTCACAATACAGCCTTCAAGGATGTAAAATTCAAGGGTTAAGTTCGTATACCGGTTAGAGCGATTGGCTCCCAGTGCGACCTGGTGCGACAGATAAGTAGGTGAAGTCTTTTTTTATTGCGTCCATTGAGTCCTACTAAGTAAATTGTCACTATCAGTTTTGTTTTTTTGAGTTTTCATGCCGATGTTGTTGTCTTTACCCAAAAACAGTTATGGAAGGTAAAACTGGATTTTTCTGGATCCTTAAGACGTTTTCTTCCTCATACAAGAAGATTCCTCAGTTATAACCAATTGATGGAAAAAAACCCAGAGTTCAGTTGCTAGCATATTGCTGTAAGAAAGGGCTTTCTGCTTATCTGTAGCAGGGTCACGGGGGACATCATTTGGAGCAGGGATATCGAGACTTCCCTCTCCCTAGACACTTCCACCACCTCATCTGGGAAGATCCCGAGATATTCCCTGGTCTTCCTTGGAATCTCGTCCCAGTGGGACAAGACCTGAACACCTCCCAAGGGAGGCATCCTAGGGGCATATGATGTAGATGTCCAAGCTACTACAACTGGCTTCTCTCGATTAGGAGGAGTTGCTCATCTTCGAGCTCCTCTCGGGTGACAGAGCTCCTCACCCTATCTCTAAGGGAGTACCGTGCCATGCTACAGAAGTAGCTCATTTCAGCTGCTTGTATTTGGGATCATGTTCTTTCAGGCATGACCATAAAAGATAACAAACGCCCATCAAGACAAAACAGAAGGTTTTGTTTGGATGACACTTTGTTGAACCATCCCTCACACGTATAGACAAATATTTGGAGTGCACCTCATCGTCTTCACCACAAGAATTCTGTGGTTGGGAATCAACGTTCACAAATCGGATTGACAAAACACACACTGGACACCGAGAAGGTACAACGTTCTCTCCCTGCATGTGGAAATAACGCAGACATGAATGTTAAATAACAATCACTGCTACTTGTACTTGCTCTTCTCACAAAACGTTGCAGATAGGTCTGGAGATACACACAGCGGAGCCAGACGCTCCCCATAACAGCTGATTGGATAAATCTACTTTATTACCTTCTCTCCTCGGTGTGACCCAGTGCATCTCTGCATCCTTTAAATTTAAATAATTATTCTCTCGCTCATTGGATCCTCAATCAAAAATCCTAGCAAGACATCATCAAGTTGCGCATTCACAAAACTCATGGTGGTGGTGGTCAACAGAAAGGGACTTGATTGTAATCAAGTAAGGTTGACGGAGTTCACTCTTTAACATTTGTTTCTTCAAATAAAAACAACTATTCATTTATGAGACATGCCAAGTCTGCCTCCACTCCAAACATGATTTTTGATGTCTTGCCAGCACTCGGCGTGCGCCTTTTATTATCTGGGGTTGCACTTTTTACAGGTGAGTCAGAACCGGGGGCTTTGCTTTAAATTCATTATCAGCTGTCTTAAAGATGAGAAGCCAATCTGTCTGAGAGGTGTCTGGGAGGCTCGGTAACGTCATCATGACAGAATGAGCTGAAGTGAAATGTCAACCAGATCCCTGGAGCAAACCGCGCTGTAGTTCCCCGACGGTGTACGTGAGTGTGTGTGTTGAGATAATGTGTGTGTTATAGATTTTGTTGCCAATGTTATCGTTTCAACAACACGGGAGGGAATGGATAGACAGACAGACAGAGAGACAGACAGATAGATATGATGGATGGATGGATGGATGGAAGGATAAATGGATAGATAGACAGACAGACATACAGGCAGACAGACAGGCGGATGGATGGATGGAAGGATAGATGGACAGACAAACAGACAGACAGATAGGTGGATAAAAGGATAGATGGACGGATATGTATGGATGGATGGATAGATAAATGATGGATAGACAGACAGAGAGACAGACAGGCAGACAGACAGACAGACAGACGGATGGATCGATGGATGGAAGGATAGATGGACAAACTGACAGAAAGAGATAGATAGGTGGATCAAAGGATAGATGGACGGATACGTATGGATGGATAGATAAATGATGGATAGAAAGACAGACAGGCAGGCAGACAGACAGATAAGAGAGCACAAGTCAGACATTTCTGATGCTTTTCCATCTGATCTTAAGAAGCATCTTCGATGGAGGGAATAGACAATTTAAATGAAACACGACTTTTATGCCCTGTTATATAGCAAACTAATGGAGAACCTTACAGACTGACAACTGATGATAATGAGACATGTGAATAAATGTGATGTTTAGGTGACAAAATTGACTTTACAACCGTGGACAGTCTACACTTATTTCCCTTTTACTAAATATTTTATGTCTATATCTTTAATATTTCAAAAAGATACGGTCAAGGGATCAATATAGATCTATCTATGTATCAAACTGTTAATGTCTGCTGTCTCTGTACAAAAGCAGGAAAAAACACAAGAGTTGGATAAAATATGGTCCCTGAGTTGGACAGGGTGGTAACAGATAACACATGGACACCGCGGTCCGGCTTCAAAGCATGATAAATGGCATCAGTAGCACCCACTTTCCTGCACTTGTGAGTGTCCAACTCTTACCCACCGTCCACCCCCCTCTATGTAAGCGCACATGTTTTTCACCTGCGGGGAATCGTTTCACTCCATCTTTGTCAGCGGTGACTAAAGATGAGCGCCGTCCCTGATCAGTACCATTGCAACTCAATGTCACGGCTGAGTATTTTTAAGCGTAGTGGGAGGTTGTTGACAAGAGTCCAGTGCTTGGAAAAAGTTGTTTTTGTTTCCGTCCAGACTTCATCGACAGGATCTGCTCATTTGTTAAAAAAAAAAAAAAAAAAGGTTCAGCTTCTGCAATCCAGGTGAAACATGTGCAATAGAGAGGGTGTGGTAAAAATGATCTGTTTTGATTCTCCTCAGTGTCAGTGTTGGATGACCTCACAGACTGTTGCTCTTTATTATTATCACAGGGATGGAATTAATTTTCAACGAGCCATTACAATAACAACACCACCAGCGCCCCCTCTGGAGAGCATAGGACACATTGCTCGGTCCCTTCCAGTTATAATAAAGGCTGTGTATAAAGGCATGGCAACGTAAACTTTACTCTTTTTCACCCTCAAGTGGAATGGACACACTTATTTATCCCTCCACTTAGGATTCCTAATACACACACTCTCTCACACACACTCACACACACACACACACACAACCGCAGCAGCACTTATGACTTAAAATGGAGCGGGAAGATAGCGAGAGAGAGGGAGACCCTGTAATGTCAGGTTTCTTTGCTGAGAGGATGAAAGAGGGAAGATCAAACAAGCAGTGGTACGTGATACAGGAAATGTCACCGATTTTTCCAGACACACACACACATTCACACACTCTCTTACACAGACAGGAAGCAGATGGAGTGACTGTGAACCCAGGCATACCCAGACCTGTGTAATCCCATACAAATGTAATCGATTGAAAATGTACTATAATGTATAACGCCACCTTAGTGTGGATTTTCAGTATTTTTTTTGGCGTCCGTGTTTCATGCAATGAGTAGTTTCACGGCAAAACAGCCTGCAAGAAGATAAAAATTAAGCCCATGTTTATGTGATTGGTATATAATTGTGTCAGAATAGTTTCAAAAAGAACACACGTAAGCACCATTCCGCAAACATATTCTGAAAAGAACACATACGTTAGCACAGAAACAACGTATCAAAATCAAAATACGCCTGTTAATTGTCCTTCTCCCATACAAACCGTGCTTTTAATTTGTAAAACTAGGCACATACGAATGTGAGACTCCTCTTACGCGGACCAGATTCTCGTGCGTAATTTTGCTACCTCACCAGGCCAATCATAAGTCTTGTTCGTTTGCAGCCAATCACACGGCAGTGACCCTATGAGGGTATGTCTGTGACATCACTACACTGTGCTAATATGGTCACCTTTGCTGGTCCTGGACTTCCAGGACTGTTGGTTAGCCTCGTCTTGTACCATTAATCGTTTCACTGCCATGTCTTTTCTAATTCAGTCCATTCCTGGTTAGCTGCCACCGCGTCGTCCTTTTCCTTCAACCTCCTTTTGGAACACCCTTCTTGTCACATGACCATGCTCTCTTACATCACGGGGACATACCAACAAAGTAACACCCTCATCTCCCAAGCTCTTGTACCGGTATACTTGATACCCCATATCTTTGCTCCGTAGGCTAGAGCTAGTCTCACTGTCTCTATGTAAAGTAACCTGGCGTCCACCACTGTCACAAGGTTGGCTGAGATAAGAGGCGGGGTCATCCACATCCACCAATCACATCTAATAATCATGAACCATTGGTCCATGATGTGTAGTCCTATCAAAGTTATGGAAGAATCAAATCTGGCACACTCGTTGACAAAATCCCAAGTGTAATATCAACTAAGTAGACGCTGAACATTTACAAGTCCATCACAAAGTGACCTACACGGGGTAAGTGTAACGTCTCACAGAGGATTTGATGATTAATGGCCAGGGTTTGGGACGGGACTAAACGGGAAGTTAAAGTCTGGACTCTTTAATATCTTTTAAACTGACCCTTCAATATCAGCGCAGCCGGACAAGCAAGGACAGAAACACATCTGAGTAATGTGTCAAGGTTGGACACAGACACAGTACAGCAAGGCCGTGCAGCGCGAGTACGCGTCTTCATCTGTGCATGAACGCGCAAAGTGCTAGCTAGCGTTTTATTTACCGTCACAACCTTAAGGCGCACCGTACGAAAAGGCGCAGTCTATGTTTTGTGTGCCATTACTATATTTAACACACACATAAGGCGCACCTGATCATAGGGTTAGGGTTTTATATACAATTCATGCCAACACTTCCCCCTTTAACATTCTCATGGTGTCCTCTACTAGGTCCGCCTTACAACAACAACAACACACAAGCATACAAGCGTGCATATTTAAAAAAAGAGTGGGAGCAAAGCAACACTCACACTTCTCCCTTTAATGTTCTCATGGTGTCCTTTACTAGGTCCGCCTTACAACAACACATAAGCATTCAAGCATGCGTATTTAAAAAAGATCGGGAGCGAAGCAACGCCCACACTTCCCCCTTAAACGTTCTCATGGTGTCCTCAACTAGGCAGCCTTACAACAACAACACACACGACACACTGCACTATAGGGTGCGCCGCACATTTTGAAGAAAATCTAAGACTTTTACGTGCGCCCTATAGTTGTGAAAATACGGTATTTGTCACAAGTTGTTTGAGACATCACATTTCTCTACATTAAGGTGAAGAAAATGTGATTTTTGTGAGTCATTTCATTTCAAGACATTTGCACCCAGATGTCATCCCGATGGTGGGAAAAAAAGTGAAGAGTCAATTGATTTACTTCTGCAAGAGCTAAGAGGCAATACATGTTGCAAACCCCTGGCCATAGGTCAACTATTGGTCCATAAAACTGTCGCATCTGGTCATTTTTGCTCTTTTTTTTCATTAATATTAAAACATTAACAATTTTCCTGTTTATAAATGTGGCTGAATGTTCTAAATAATCAGTTATAGTCTGCATCCGACGTCCACTCTATGTCTAATAGCTTGCAACTGGACACCGTCTGTCCCCAGGCCAAGACTAAAAGGACAATAAATAAAGGAAGCCTTAAGGTATTTATTAAAAATTATTACACAGCTGTAGAAATATTTCTAAAAGACATAAAATATTGCCAATTGTACAAGGGCGAGAGAACAGAGGAGAAATCAGTGATGTTTCATTGAAGCTCCAATGGAGTGCTACCTGTTCTAAGAGGACTTCACAATGCTGCAATTCTTTTCATTACGACTCTGTTAGAAACCACTGGGCTGCGTCCAATTAACTGTCAGCCTTGATTAGTTAGCGCACAGTTTTTCGGTTTTAATTTATTGTTTTTTCATTTTTATTTATGTCTTTGAGGGAGCCCAATGTTGACAAATACTCTGATGGAGCCCGGAGTTAAAGTAAGGACATTGCTGTAGTGTGATTACATTACAGCTGGCACCCACTCCAACCAACCATCCATCATTTGACTTTGAGAGAGATGGAGAGAGAGAGAGAGAGAGGTGGAGAAAAATTAGAGGTTGGAGAAAAAAAAAAACCAAGAGGCAGAGTTTATGGCTGTGCTTTATTAATTCTTGAAGGTGGTGGCTAAAAGGATTAGATAGACTTAAAAAAAAAGAAAAGAAACAAGTGAGGAGTAGTTGTGAGATCAGGTAGATTTATTCCAATGTGAATAAGCAGACTTGGCCGACGAGCAAGGACGTTTGGTGGAGAGTGGGAAGAACAGACGGATTTGCAGAAAAGGAATTCGGGGAAGGAGGAAAAAAATCTATGTTAAAGATGATTGATGTCAGAAGATGTGTAGCTGCCAAGAGACTGGAAGATGGAAGCCTTGACATTGGGACTAAATGAATAAATGAATTGAAAAGGTGCGTGAGAGAAATGATCCTCGTGATCTGTAGTTCTCTTTTTGGCCAAAACCTAAGGAGTGGCTGGTGGAGTGGATGAGACCGGAGTGGAGAGATAATGTATTTATCATCTTGGCTCGCCGGCTTGCGTTGCCTTTTTTAATGCAGTTCATTGGAATGATGAAACAAGACTGTCTTCATAAATTAATGATGAGATGGTTTCATAACCGCAAACTGCTGCAGGTCCAGAACGTAGTACAGAGGAACAGGTTTACATTTCAACTCTCTATAATATCCATCCATCCATTTTCACACGTCTTACTGGTTCACAGAGGCTGAGATCTACCGGCGTGGAACCTTCATGCAGGTGGTGGACCCTCTTGAAAGCACCACCCGTCCTTACTGGTATTTACTTTGAGTTTTGAACTATAATATACAGTTTTCTAATTGCATGAGGCTTGGCAGAGCGTATCACAACACTAATCTCTGCGCTGGCGGGAAAGTACAGCTGCGAGAGACAAATCCAAGTCCAGAATCTCCATCATCTTTTCAATGGTCAAAACCAACAATAAATCTTAAGACCAACGTCAGCAGAATTTAATTTGGAGGTAATGAGACGGAGCTGAGCCCCAGCAAGAGATGACCTCATTTAACCTCACATAAATCCACAAAAACTGCCACACAGTACTTTAGAGAAGAGAGTACATTAAAAGTGTCAATTCATAATCTTCACAGCAGGAGTATTTTCTACTTAACATGTGACATAATCAATAATCAACAGTCATGATTCTCTGTGTTTGTATGTGAAATGGTGACGCTGTTAAAAACGCAACAAATTAGCTAAAAGTTTTTCCCTATCATTGTTGTTGATTAGGATGAGGCAACATTGAACTATTATTAGTATTTGAAGATACTAAATGTATTGATATCATGATTACTGTGGTATCAAATAAAGTAGTATTGACCAACCCAGTTCAAAGTTTGTATTTTTCGGGTATTCTGGGGCAAAAATTTAGAAATTATTTACAAATATTCATCTTTATTCAACTACTCGCAGGTCTCCATGAGTGCCACCCAAATCCCACTGCTCCATACTGCCTCCCTGTGGTTTGGGTTAGTGAAGTTATGTTGGACAAGACGATGCTATGGTCAGTGGCAACTTAGTGGTGGAACCGGAAACCTTGCAAACCCACGTCTGCCTGCTGGTGGTGCATGGTGCCCATGAGAAGTTTTGTCAGTTGGGGCTGGTGGATTCTAACCTGCAGCCTTGCGAACCTAGTCTGCTTCCTTAACCACTAAGGAACCTCCGGAAAAGCAAACACCTTTATTATTGTTTAGTCTTGTCGTATATTTTCCCTGAAAAATATATTCAATTTCAAGAAAATCCGTAAAGGTTACCTTAACTTTTAAAACTTGTTTTGTTTAGTGACTAAGTCTGAACGTCTCCGTCGAACACACACTGTACCAGGTCTTCTAGACGATACAAAGACCTGATAAGAACCGGCATAAATATCTGTGAAGCGTGAGTTAAAATATCACACAGCTGTTTTCCTCTGGAGAAAAGAATGATTAAATATGATAAAGGGGAAAAATCTCCCCTCGGGGCCTGTCCTTGACACAGCCTTTAATGATGACAGCGAGACTCCGGATGAAAACTCTACCTGAGGAAGTTTGTTCTCACAATTAGGAAGAAATAAAAAAATAAGATGGAGAAAGATCAAGGTCGAGAAGCCGAGGAAGAAACCAATCAACGTTCTCTGTTAAAAGCCCGGGCCGTTATGAGTGATTAATAGAACTTTTCTCCTTGACCCCAACGCCTGGTGTGTTCTTGGTTCTGTTAGGAACATTGAATAAAATGTAAAACCCCAGAGTCAGAGAGAAATGTAACACAAATCCATAGGGATGTATCAGGTCAAATTAAAACCCGACCAACCAAGAATTTCTGAGTCTAAATCTGTAATCTGTGTTTTCTTTACAAATGTTCCTTAATATTTTAGTGTAAAATATTTTAGTTTGCTATAATTCCTTCTTTTTACGCAAGTATATGTATAAAGAACTGCATGGAATCCATTTGGGACACTTTAGGACAATTCCTCTGTATCAGTAGTAAAAAGTTGACCCATAGGGTTGGAAATATTGCTGGACTGTGGTCATCAATCTATCATCATGTGTCAAACTGTGCCACCGCTCACAAAATCATATTTTCCTCCCAGAATAAGCGAGATACAAACACGGTCATGAGTGAAAGACGGCCGTGCACACTAACTAAACCCATGCGATGATTGGTTGACATAGGTTAACGTTTCAGGCTAAGCCAATCAGACAGAGACCGGGGCGGGGTCTTCTTGCCTTATAGGGAAATAAACAGTCTCACACACACAGGCGCCGCGGAACAGCAGGACACACCCACGAGCAAGACAACGACAAGTGTCAAGTTGAGGTTACGATAAAGATGTCTGTCAAAATGTCTAAACATATATTTTGTTTTTATTGTTCCACTAAAGTTGCTACAGAACACAACACTAAACTTTTTTAATATGTTATTGCTATTATTAATCAAAGTAAAGTAACTAGTTATGAGTTACTTTTATAATTTAGTAACTAGTAACGTAACTAGTTACTTTTTCAGGGCAGTAATTAGTAAAGTAATCAGTTACTTTTTTAAAGTAACTTGCCCAACACTGCTGGAATCACACTTATTTTTCTTTGACTTCATTAGGACGTGAACTACCGAGAAGTAGGTTTTACTAAGGAATAGATTGAATCCCCGCCCCCTCCCCGTTGGCTACTTACATTAATTAGGTCAGTCCAGCATGAGGCTGTGACGGGTCTTGGTCGTCCTTTGCTCTAACTCCATATAAGACTGTAGATGACCCTCTGGTTGTCTCCTAGTACCTTGGGTTGGTTTGGTGTTTGAGTTCTTGTCTCTCCTCTCTCTGAAGCTCCACTCTTCTCCACCTGTCTGTGCCTCCAGTGTTCCCCTCTGCATTGATTACATGTCCGTCCTCACCTGTGCCTCGTTAACTGGTAACCCCTCCCCCATCTGAACGCCCCCTTTCTCTCTCCTTTGAGTTCTTCTCTCTAGTCATTCCAGTGAATCAGCAACTTCTCTCTCAGTGTTTCTTCCAGTTGATCTTGACCTCGGTCACTTTTAGGTTGGTGGGGGGAGGGGGTTGGACCCTGTATTAGCCTGTCAGTTCTGTACCTTTTCCTGCTGGTCTGGAATCTGTTCCTGCACCTGTTTTCTTCTACCTGCTGGATCATTAAAGGTTGCTCGACCATCTGGCTGGTGCACTGGAGCTTCAGCCTGAATCTTCACAGTATCTGCTCTATAGCAGAGCAGAACTCACCACAACTCTCAGAAATCTGTGCCCAAACACACAAAACCACAATATGAACAGCTAACAAGCTAGTTCAGGTGGAGGTTAAAAAAAAAAAAAAAAAGATGGGTCCTGGAGCGTTGGTACGAACCCAAACAAAAGACACATAAAAGACGTAAAAGCTAAAACGCTTTAGCCTTTACCACGCCATCTACTGGGAAAATGCAGGTAATTGGCAGATAATAATGGTATGGTGTAATAGCAACGCCAAAAATAATAAAGCATTGGTCGTTAAGGAAAAGTTTTATTGTCCTAATATTTTCTTACATTAAACTACAGTAGCCACAAAAGATGGAGTGATAGTTTGCCCAAGATGATGATTGCATGATCTGTCTCTTATACA
>JAFBJS010007513.1:33735-71170 GCA_016785265.1 Paraplagusia blochii | reverse complement strand
TAAATATATGAAAACTTCTCCAAGACACTTCTCCAAGTGGCCCCAACCACTGCTCTGGGGAACTTGTGTCCTGTTTGAATCCACCACCTTCTTCCTATGACGTCCACTGAGCATGGCACCGTCCCCACTCACTGCTCCCCAGGTGCGTAAAGCTGCCAACTGTTCACTTTGGTGGTGGGTTAAATATAGAGGTTGCCTTTTGTGGAGTGGAGGACAAAGACACAATGACAAGGAGTTTGTTCTCCTTGGTCATCTTTCCTGCCTCGCTGGGAAAAAGTCCACATCTGCAAGACAATGTCTCCAAAGACGGATGTATGTGTGACTGGAGGTGTCACAGGTGCGTCGCATTTATACAAATGCATATATTGTATTCCCATGCACTTGTATATGTTAATATATAATCATAACAATACCGCGCAGAGAATAAAGAGGGTGACATAATAAAACTTTTTATTTTTCCTTTGCAGCCCACTTCTGGTCCCCAGCCCAGCGCTTGGAGACCCCGCCCTGGAGCGCAGAATGATAATGTTGCAGAAAGCTTGTAAAAAATAAATTTGTTTATGATCCACTGTGATGGGACAAGTCCCCGGTCAGGAATATATCTTGTGTGAATTAGCGAGGACGACGACGCAGGAGTTGATTATTTGGCCCTTTGAAAATTCACTCTGAGGGTCACATGTAAGACTATTTACTTCATGATCACTGGTGGGAGTCTTAATGCTTCATTAGAAAAACCCAGGACTCAATTTCAAATGGCCCCGCTTCCACCCACATACAAAGAAGAACACACACACACACACACACACACACACACATATACGCTTATATCTAACCCACTAAACCCACCAGGCTTGCTGAGAGCCTTGATTAAATTCCTCCATGTTCTGCTTGAATCAGTGTCGTGCCTAACAATGTTCCACGTGCGGCACACACACACACACACACACATATATGCACACACACACCTGACAGAAAAGAAAAAAAAATCACATGTATGAAATTTTCATTTGCCTCCAGTGAGTTGAGAAGAGACTGGAAATCAACAGTTTTCCTGACAGGTGGGCTGCAGGGACCCCCGCTGAATTAGTTCAAGTCCCCCATACGTATCCACTCACTCTGACTGTGACAGCTGAAAGCTCGCAGATGAGTATCTATATATTTGTCACGTGGATTTTTTTCTCTCCGTCTCGGCTCAAGTCTTTGTTTCTTCCATAAATCTGCCCTCAGACCCAGATACGATTTATGATGAAAAAATATTTTTTTTTCAATATGTTTGATTCGCCCCGGTTTTATTCATTTTTCTTCATGCGAAAGGAAGCACATGTTTGTTTTGGTCGACTCGATATAATAATCTTAAATAACTGGATAATTTTTAATTTTGAATCCCTGGTTCCACTGAAGGTACATTTGTCTGGACAACTGGAATTTTTGCAACAAATTCCAAGCTGTTATTTTTCTTGGATTTCTTTGAAAATCACTTCAGTTCTTACATCAATAACTTTGGTTCTGACAATAATGTAGGCCTTCCATGTTTTGCTGTTCATTGCAGACTTCAGGTCACATTCCCAATGGAACCGTGGTGGGTTAACATGCCTGTCTGAACAGGGAGAGCAGAGAGTCCTGGGTTGAATTCCCAGAGGAACTCCAAGATTGGTGCTAGTCAGGCAAGAACAGCTTCCGTTAATTTCTCAAAATTTTGATAATTAAAGTATCACTTTCTTTTTTTTTGTTGGTTGCAGACAATAAAGAGGACAATGTAACATATATCTTGTTTTTCTCGTTACACACCGTATATATTTATATTGTTAAATCTCTGGGTTCACCACCAGACTACCTTCTGATTAGCCAACCAACGTAATTAACCAATTACGACATTCCTGGCACAAAAATCCATTTATACAATTATGTTTCATAATAATGATAATTAACATCAATGCAACTCTATTATTAGTTTTCATAATAACAAGATGCAACAGATGATTTACTACTACAGCTACGACCAGATTATGGACTGGTACACTGGACTGGTCAGGACGTGTAGCTGGACAGTTTCCACGAATGCAACCCAAATCACACTGCACCATACTGTGAGCCATCCTCACATAAATGTGCTCCAAAGATGTCTGGAGGGGTGGAGGGGTGGAGGGGTGGAGGATGATTTGTCAAAATTGGCCATGTCGTGCTACATTCTCTTTTTTTCCCATTTGCGTTTATTCCCTGGGATCTGCTTGCCCTTCATTTTGGCTGCCAGGGTTAGGGTTAGGCGTCCCAGATAATGATGTTACTTCTGCGTTAACGTAGGTAAGTGACACCGGATGCTTTCATCATCATCCTAGAAAACATCTGAAGTCAAAGACCATCCAATGACACCACAGATATGTGGAATTATTGACATATCTGTGTACTCCTCACTTCCATTTACGTCATTTTTCAAAGATCAATACAGATATGGTTTAATAGGTCGACTAAACATGTACAGACCTTTTCTAACTGACCCTGAATCTTCCTTCATGTCTGGCCTTTAGCATTTTACCACTGATGATCATATTTATATTTCTGTATTATGAAGTACTTTATTGCCCTTTTGTAGCCTTGTATTTGTGTATGGAAAGTAAAAAACAAAATGTCAGGTGCGATATTACTACCTTTAAATGTGTCTTTGCTTCTTTATATTCACTTTGCTTTGTTACGTCTATCTCCATATCTTCTCTTTTTCTCTAATCATCACAATCAGATATAAGTAATTGATCCCCGCGGGGAAACTGTTGGTGTCACAGCTGCTTCTGAAAATAAAACTGAAGAAAGCAGGAAAAATTATAGAGGCTGATTAAAGAAACCTCACAGATGCCTGATTTATCTTCAGCTGCTGGTCTGTTTCCAGGTCGTAGTCTCCGCAACTGACACCCAAATCACACTGCACCAACCTGTGGGTGTGGATCAGTAAAAACCTGGCAACTTGTGGATTTCAACCTGCAGCCTCGCGGATCCCACTGCCCTTTTAAAGAGTACTTGTTATAACTTACTGTAATTTCTATTATACTTTTCTCTGAGTGTAATATAAATGTAATATAACCAAGGTTACATCATCAGAAGAGAAAATTACAAAACAAGGCAAAAATCAAACCCATTGAAAAATTACTTGAGAACTTGAACGCCACGTGAAGCAAGAGACAAAAAAAAGGTGAAAACGTAGATCACAACCGATAATTTGTTATAAATGAAGGTTATTTTATATTCAACACAATTTAAAAAATATAAAAATGCATATATTGTCCATACTGCTTAGCGGTAATTAAAAAAAACACACAGCAAAATGTGTTATACTGTAATATGACCTCTATTACAACATTTACCATCAACATTAGGTTGTTTGTTTATGACGGTTTTTTTTATTTATTACTTATTTCTTAAGAAATATATTATTGGGACCAACACAGTGAACCCTTCTGTTTGAGTGAAGCTCTTTGGTTAAAAGCCTTCTGTGACTGTTGGAAAAAAAAAACATGCTATTTATTTTATAATTTTTTTTAAGGGTTGTGGAAATGACCTTGTTAATCAGGTTAATAATTTGATCAGAATAATCGCAGAAGATTTTTACATATCTTAACAGAGAACATTGAACAAACTGCACCAGAAATAATGAATCGCAATTCATCACAACCATTTTATATAAAACAAAAAATAAATGTTTTCCGGTTTGTGTGTCTTTGGTGTTTTTGTTTAAGGACATTTAATGAAAACAGCCCAAAATATCACAGCCATTAGTGAACAAAACTGGATGAAAACGATTGGCTGCATTTTTACACTCAAACTGAGTGAACACTATAAATATGCCACATTAAACACGTAACACACGCACTCACGCATTAATAGAGACACTGTTACAGCAAACGCAGTGAAAAATTACCCAACTTGTTAGACATTGCTGTCATGGCAGCTTTATTTCAGGCAGTGAACGCAGCACGCAGGCACCCACTGAGTGACAGACTGGAGAATTTTAATTATGCAAACAACAAACAGAGCAGTCAGGTACAAAACAATCCAAACTTACAGCGTTGGCAATGAGAAAATGTCGAAAAAAATATATATATAAAATAACAAAGAAATGCATCAAAAACTACCAGAGAGATTATGTGGATTATGCAAATCTCGGCGTTTCTATAATTGACATGACCGGTGTTATCTTATAGCTCAAGGAACTGAAGCAAAGAACTCAGTCAGAGGCATTTTCTTTATGTAACGGCATGTTTTAAGTTGTTAATGCTCACAGTTTAACATGTTCTTCTAACGCGCATATTTTATTTAAACTAAATACGCACGCATGTTCGCAATATTAAGTCCGTAAACGCTGCTAACAAGAAATCAAAAAGAGGATTACGTTTAGAATTACACCAGCATTGGGCGGATTTGCAGGAGCTGTAGATTTGCAGGAGTAGGCAAATCACGGGATGCAACATCTCTTATGGCCCCTTGAGGCGCTAAAGAGCAACAAAATATATGATTTACTCTTTCATCTTCATTCATCAGTACTTGCCAGAATCACATTGCTCCTGACTGGAGGTAATGCGCCCACTGGGGGTTATGTGGGTCGGGACAGTGCTGTACTCAATTCGCATCTTTTACCGCTAGGTTCATGAAGCCTAGTGGTTAAGGAAGCAGATTTGGGTTGAATCCACCAGCTGCCAGGTTTCCACTAAGGTTCTCTGAGCATAGCACCGTCCCGACCCACATAATTTCCTCACAGCATGTAGCAGTGTGATTTGGGTGCCACAGCGCCCCCTAGCGACCTGGAAATGGACAAACAGATGAAGATGAATCCTTAATTTTATAATTTTTTGTATCTCTATGATAAGGTCGTGAAAATGCGGTATAAACAAAACCAAAATGATTGCCTTCAAAATAAAGGCCGTGCAGTTGTTTTCCATGGAAACATCATAATGTGGACCAGCACATTGTCAAACATGAACAGCTGCAAACACTAACACTGAAACCGTGTCCCTAAACACAGCACGTCTATTACAATCAGCTGACGTCGGCAGCCTTATCATTGGGATGTATTGGGGAAGTGAACCATGCTAGAAAACAAAAATTTGATTTATTACCAGTCCATCATTTGTAGCTTTAGAAACACAGAAAGTACTTACAGTCGCATCATTTAGGAAGGAATAAAAATTCTGTTTTACCAGTTGATGATACAAAATTGAATAAGAAGGGCATTCCCTAAAAGTGGTTAAATTGGTACTTTGATTTAAATTTCCTCCGACAGCAAGACGTGGACGAAATCTATTGGGTTATTTCCTTCCCATTGTGATAGGTGTCAAATTTGATTTGCAAAGTTGGGATAACAGAAGGTAATACTTCAAAACTCACTTATTTACTCCTGGCTGCAGGCAACATTTTTCTGCAGAACAAAAAAAAAGTCATCCTGGAAGATTTCTTCATACTCGTATCTTTTAAATGCTAATCCACTGTTCACCAAGAACGCTGCATCAAACCAAGACACTTTAAAGGTCACGTTACAGCAGCGTGACATGATTGGATTTGGTTTGACTGTGTCCTTCAGGACCGACCTTGAAGTTTGGTTGGTTTTTATCTAAAGTGACTCACAGAAGAGTTTATTCATATCAATCGTGCGATCTGCTACAAAGGAGCCAAAACATGCAAAACCTGCCGTAGCTAAGAGATACGAGTAAAACTGGGCTAACTCATTTATTTTCATCTGCTTATCCGTGACCGTGTTGCAGGGCAGAAGTCTCCGTGACTGCCACCCAAATCACCATTGCTTGATACTGTTGACTAGGGATGGCTGATATATCGTACCGATATGATATAGCATATCGGTATCGTTTTTTCCACCAATATTCAAAATCGGATGCTGCAAAGACACAATTTCGGTAAATACGCTGGACTTCCTCATGGGGTACTAAGTCAGTACTACTGACACTTTGACCGGCACGTGATTAATGATGTCATCTTAAAGGGACAACAACAATGATCAATGCTACAGTAAATGTCCGTGGTCTGGAGTTTTTAGTGGATAGAAAACTCTAATTCTTAACGAATGCAAGTTTTTACGCAGCGAAGTAAAGAAAAACAACAATGGACTCAGTGAAACGACAACAACAACGCAGCAGCAGCAGTTGTCTCAGAGTTAAATATGGTAAAGAACAGAAAAGAGCAAAATAAATCAAACAAACTTCAGGGACTATATCGTCTTGAAGAACCAGCAACTGTCTCCCGTTCAAGACGCTGGTTTTACTAAACGTCCGGAGTTTCGGTAAATGCTAGTAATCCCTCCTGTTAGCCTTCCTTTTCCATGAAGCCGCCGTCATCGTCTGTTTAAGTCTATGTTCAATCATATAATGACTTTCAAAATAAAACATCATTACTGTTAGCAGTTTAGGCCTCTGGCTTTAAAGTAAAAGGCAGAGTAAAAAAAAAGGTTCAAAGAAAGATTGTAACTTCAAAAGGTGTTTGATTTTAATGACTCTCTGCAACAATTTTCACACATTTTAGCACAGTATTTTTCAAAGACTTGAGCTTAGTTAGTTTTTTTTTTTTTTTTTTCTTAATGAACAATCAGAACAAGTATCATTAGAATGGAAACCTGTTAAATTAATGAACCTGGTCTACTCCCAACACCATAACTGACAATGAGGGAAGCGTCCAGTTCTTGGCAGATTTTCTATCATTAAATTAAGAATATAGTTTCATTTAGTTTCAGAACTTTCTAACCCCTAACCTCTTTATTACCAGGTGTAAATGTATCAGTATCTCATTAGGAGAGTGAGTATCACCTGATCAGAATCAATCCCAAATACCTGTCCCCCTCTGCAGTAACATATACGAAAAAAAATACATGAAACTAAACAAAAACGGCCTTTTCAGTAATACCCAGGAGCCACAAGACTTTTTTTTTTTCTTTTTTACTTTCTTTTTCATGAACCTTTTATGGTATTTTGCATTTGACATTTGCAAGATGTCAAATGCAGCCATGTGCGGAGAGAGAGGGGAAGGAAATACGGTAAATACAAGCGAGGATGACTTGTACGAGAGAGGACGGGGAAGAGGAAACCAGACGGCCTGGGCCTGGGAGTACTGGGGGAGTCGAGGGGTGGGTGGGTGGATGGGTGGGTCACCCTGAGAAATGCAATCTTAACAGAAACTGAGAATTGGGAAAGAGAGGAGGAAAGAAGGGGAGTGGGAATCCAATCATTTTATTCTCTCCTAGCCTGCTTGTGTTAATGCCTGGACCCCTCCCCCACAGCAACACAGACCAATCACACACATCGACATGTCTTGATGTGTTAAAGCTTTGCCTAAAGTGGTCTCCATCGAAATCAATAAAGTAAATTGGTGCACTAAATCCTTAGGTCAACTCGAGGGAATTTTGCAAGATGTCTGTGTTATGAGTGTGTGTGTGTGTGTGTGTGTGTGTGTGTGTGTGTGTGTGTCTGTGTGTGTGAGGTACTGCATGTCAAGTACATGTCTAGGACAGAGACTATAAAGCAGTGATTTCCAACAATTTTTGTAGAGATGTTTGAATCAATTTTACCAATATTGGATTTTGTTAACACTGTCCCAACACTAAATGTGCACCACAGACTGATACCAATACATCCCCCCCAATACTGTAAGGTAGACATGAGCAAACTAAGGCCCGGGGCCAGATGCGGTCCGTTGAGTTCTTTGATTTGGTCCGCCAACCTTGTCCAAAATAAATAATCTATTTATATAATCAATAAACTTCTGCCTCATTTCTGAAATAATGCATTTCACCAGTAGATGACGTCATAAATGATATTAGAAATGTAAGATTTTAGGTTTTATACTTGCATTTTATCATAGTTTGATGCTGTAGTCGGTCCCAAAGTCCAATTTGAGGGCTAATTGTGGCCCGCGAGTCATAAAGTTTGCCCACCCCTGCTTTAAGGTCTCAGGATCCTGTTTGTGATTGCAACAAATTTGGTAAAACCCAGGCATGGGGTCATCAGATTTACTGAAAAGCTGATAATCATGCTAACGTCAGCTGACCAATATTATGACTTTTGGACTGGTTTGTTTTACTGTTTCCCAAATACAGAGTTCATATCAGAAATCACGTTTAAGGAAGGTTTGGTTCCGTAAGGTTCTAGGTTCGAGTTCCCTGCCAGGTTGCCCTTAAGCTGCTCTATGCAAGGCACCATCTTGACCCACATATCTTCCAATGGTCCTGGAGATCGAGTAAGAAGATAAGAAGATGAAGCTGAATGAATCAAATATATCAGGTGACTTCATCCGAATTCCTGGGGACCACACATTGGGTCGCAACCCCAAGGGTGAAAGAGGCGTTTGAGGAAGTAGATATGGAATTGGATAAGAGAAAACACCTTTCCAGGCAAATAACAAATTGGAATTTCAAGGTGAATATAAAGAGTCATCAAGTATCTGCATTTCACAATGTATTTGTTAATATATTTTCACAATAGATATTACATTATTGAATGATTGACTGAATATATGCTTGTGGTGAGCGTAATTACGGGACTTTTTGGACTCAACAATTGGGATGAACATGCAGACTGTAAAATATTTGGGTAATTACTACCTACTTGGGTTTAGAATCCCAGTCTCTTCCTGCACTTCTCAATGTACCTGCAAAGTAGACCTGCAGAGTGTTTTGTTTCAGAAAAGTTTCTCTTTTTCATGCAGCTGGAGACAAACGATAAAGTCGGTATGGTGCATCAATCCCATACTTCCTCCTCTGGGCTGAGCTGAGTCACACAGCAAGAACCCTGAGATCTCAACGAATTTGCTGCTTGACAAACCATCACAGCTTACCTTCTCTCTAAGGGGAGGCTGCCAAAATAATATGGTGTAGAAGTGGAAACAGGGTGGAAAACATTTTGTTTTTTCACAGGCTGATAAGTTTTTAAAGACCTTACACTTAACGCTGTTTCCCCACACAGAACAATCTAAGTCTGGGGTTAAAAACTTTGAAAATAAATGACAATATAAAGAGCTTTTAGGGAGGAATAGTCGTAAACAACAAAAATATATTGTAAATTTGATCACGTGTCATATAAAAGCATATGGAAACACACTGACACACACCTTCAAGGTGCCTCTACTGTTGGGCTTCAACTGCTGGTTTGAAGTGCAGTGACTCACTGCTCCGTCCTTGAAAATAAGCGGTTGTGAACGGCGCTGTTTTAAATATGGCCGCCCAGTGCCAAACAGAGTGCTTGACCCCATGAGCCTTGATTTTTGGGTCATTTACAAAACGCAACAAACTGGAGATGGAGGAAATCAGTGAGGTCTTTTCGCCCTGGTCATAAACATGCAGAATAAATCAGCTGGACTTGAATGCCGAGGTTTACAGTCCAAATCTGGTGTCTGCCAGCAAGCCATTCAGGAATTAATGTACAACCCCGCACTAAGCACTTTATCAGTACCAGGTTGTAGGTGGCAGCTGTAAAGCCAGAAAAAGCTCATCTCATCAGCAGGGGATGATTAAAAACCAAAAGAGTCCAGGTCTTTGGGACGACTGGAAAAAAATGGAGGTTGACCTGTGTCAGACACAAAGGTCCAGTAAGTAAAATGAACCAGGTGTCAAGAGAGTGATCGAGGACTGGAGAGCAACAAGTTCTTCAGAACAGGACCATATATAATCCCAGTCTACTGTATGGATGAAACAATCGAAAATGTAACCATTGTCTACACAAGTTGAGCTTGTAATGATCCAGGTCCATGAAGGCCCAGTGCTGGGATGCAGGAGAGAATTGGACCTGCTCTGTAGGCAGTGTTGGGAAAGTTACTTTAAAAAAGTAACTGATTACTTTACTAGTTACTGCTCTGAAAAAGTAACTAGTTACATTACTAGTTACTAAATTATGAAAGTAACTAATATCTAATTACGCAACTTTATTTTAAGAACACATTAAAAAAAAATTTAGTGTTGTGTTCTGTAGCAACTATCATAATGAAATGTGGTTGCGTCTGTGAGAAACTGTTTATTTCCTTATAAAGCAAGAAGACCCGCCCAGGTATCTTTCTGATTGGCTTAGCCTGAAATGTCAACCTAGGTCAACCAATCATCACTCCTTTTCAACGCATGGGTTCAGTTAGTGTGCATGGCCGTCTTTCACTCATGACTGACAGGCAGCAGACAGACTCCACTGACACACAGTCCTCTCTCCGTGTCCCGTAGGAACCGTCCATTTGGACCACAGATAGTAACGAGTAACGAGTCCCTTTTTTTTTTCAGTTACTGAAACGGAAAGGTTATTTCATTACGTTATTAGTTACCTAGGAAAGTAGTTTTGTTATGTTACGTTGTTACAAGTAACGTCCCAACAATGTCCATAGGTGAGATACGTCTCACTGGGTTTTTTAAATCCATTCCTAATCACTGGTACAAGACAGGGACATCAAACTGGCTCTTACTGCTTCCCAGAAATCATACGTGCCAAAGGATTTTTGAACGTTTAGGTTAATGATTTTGGCTGATGATTTCATCCAAAATTCCACATGCATTAACACAGAGCCAGTCAAACAGTGAAGCTCACGTTTGCCAGCGAACCAACAAGATTGTCCAACCCTTGTTAAGACTGCCAGAACCAGCAGCAAACTGGTTATAAAATACATTCACACACAGCAAGAAAAGACATGAAGCAGGAAAAGTCCAGTAGCAAAATCAAGCAATTGGGTGTAAGGACTGTGCCATGTTAGACATGAAAAGAACGGGCAATGGAGTGTAGAATATTTTCATCCAGCTAATGGCAGCACATCAACTTGTCCACTCAGGCTTCATGTTTTTTTTTTTTTTTTCCAAGTTGTGCAAACGTCTCCTGCTGCTGCATAGACATTATGTCTCCGGACGAAAGCTAATGACTGGAAGCAAACTGTCAAATGAGAAAAAAAAACAGATCTTATTCTGAAAATGCATTATGTCTCCAGCACCAGACACAACATATCTACCGTATGCCAGAAAAATAGGGAAAGGTTGTGATATTAGAGCGTTTGCGGTTGTCTGCTAGCTTCACAGGAGGACGGCACCAAGAGTAAGAGAGCCAGAGAAAACTGCTGTAGACAGATGCGAAAGACATAAAGTGCCTATTGATCGTGAATTCAGCTGCAGACGCTCTACAAAAGCACAGCGTCCTCAAAGTTAGGTGTCCACCAGGAGGATGGTATTACCCACAGCGATTTAGCCAGTCAGGGTCTGAAGATTACTTTGGTTAACAAGTGCTTCACTATAACAAGCTGGGGACTAATCAGTCCCCACTGCATCAACCAATTTGGGGTGTGTGATGTCTCAACATTCAATTGCCCGGGGAGTCACTTGCTAATGATGAGTCTGAGTGCATCCGAAAATGCACCGCAGCAACTGACCTTAGTTTTTTCAATGGCTGTAATCCAGTACAATAAATCCACAAAATGAAGCCAATATAAAACATGATAAACGATCAGAGGAGAAGCAGTCGTATAAAATAGCATTAAAGACAATATGCTTAACTGAGATGGAGCTGGCACCAGCTGCACAGCCATTTGGAGAAATAATTATTCAGATGCTCTGGTAAAAGTAAACATTCTTCTATTAAGTCTGTTGGCTTTCATACCGGCAACACGACTTTGCCTTGATACCTTAAAATTACATCCCGGAAAAACCCTGTAACCGTGCAAATATTAAGGATAGCATACAATGCGAAAGATATAACATCCGTAGATACTAGGGGTGTGAAGATTGATCGTTTTGGATCGGTTTTCGATGTGTGTAGGCTAGCTCGATTCGGTTTCCTGCTCTAGGGCCCCGCCCACAAATTGACGTTTAGACATAGCCGGGACATTGGCCGTTCCCTCCCACTAGAGTATACTTTTTTTCAAGGATGAAAAGATAGATAAACGCAACGCAATTTGCCGACTCTATGGAGTGACAATCGAATACACTGGAGGTCCGACGAACCTTAGCAGTCACCCCAAAAGACGGCAGAGTGGGACTGATGACAGGGTGAAGATGGCGATGGCGTTGGCACGGCAGGAACGCCCAGTAGTCAGAAGAGCAAAACAGAATAAAATACATAGGTTTTCAAACCGCAGTTCGGCAATAACTCGGCAAAGTCCAAGGCAATAACGTAGCTAAAAATGTAGCTTTCTAAAACTGTAGCCATGTATTTCACTAAAATAAAAAAATACAAAGATTCGTGTTGGAACTGAACCGAATCGGATTGAACTGGATCGATTAATCGTTCAATATTTTTTTTTTTTATGAATTGTTCTGAATCGGATCGTAGCCTGTGAATCGTGATATGAATCGAATCTTTTTGTGAGTGAAGATTCACACAGATACCATTAACCACTGTCTGGACCATTTCAAGGTTTAATGCATCACGTCTCCCACATCAACCTAAAGACACCAACAATAATTTAGCCCTCATATATCTACATAGTCAACTATTCTTTCTTCGAGACAAATTCAGAGAATCCCACCCCACCTACCAGTTCCCCAATGGTCTGCACTCATATTAGCTAGTTAGCTCTTATGGAACCTAAGTATTCATCTAGGTTAGGGTACCTAAAAAGTTAAGTTGTAAACCACTGACCTTTTTCTTGGAGCTAAGAGACTTTTTATTCATCAGCTTAGGAACTCCATCAGTCACTCCCTATCTCACCTTGACATGTGACATGCTAACTACTCATTACCATCAGAATCAGTCATCTTTTTTTCCACACAGGTGTGTCCACAACAACTCTTCACACTTTGACACGTCCAGTGAAGAAGGGAGTGGTCCAGAGAAGTATTACTACTCATGATCCCTTTTATATCAACCAGAAACTGATCGAGATTCTCAGTCGTCAAACGACACGTCTGTCAACTTCGAATAAGAAGCCCTGTTGTTCACAACAAATCTCCCAACACAGCTGGAAGGACCATTTTGTCCTTCGATTCACTGTCCAACCCGCTGCAAGGAAGAAAACACAGGAAGCTTTAGAAGACTCTCTGCATGTGTGACCACGTGCACCATAGCTCAGCACACCTCTTTCAACCCAGGAGACTCCATTAGAGACACTAAGGCCACGGGATATAGACAAAGAACAAAGGAGAACAAGGTTTGGACTGGAACAAACTGGCTACACAAGTATCCATCAGTTGCACGGCTATGCTGTACAACTAAAGGAAATAATCAATCGCTTTAAAAGGTTAGCTGATTGGTGGATTAGATTCAGCATATAAATGAGTTAGCGGATTTAAAAAAAAAAAAAAAAAAGAAATTGAGTAAGGGCAAAGTGACAGGTGTGACCGTCATTTGTTTTCCTGAGACACGACACATTTATCATGACAGCCAATGGATGTCCACAGTCACCTCTGGGACAACCAATCATGTGTATTCCCCTTAGTCACAAGGGGGCGGGGGGCAACGGACTTCTGAAGAGTGGCGCATCAATAAAGTCATGAAGGGGCCTCGGGTTGAATAAGTTTTGTAGTGATGAATGAGATAACCTCTTAATGGGACACTGACACTCTATTGGCTAAGCATCAGACAGGAAATCACCAATCACAGTGGTGGACTGTTGGTACTCAGTCTCATCTGCCAGGAAAAAATGGGAAAAAAAGGGCAAAACAAACACAGTGGAAGTATCAACAGGGGACACGGTTAGAACTGGAGCCAAGAGTCACAATGTTGCAAGAAGTCTGCAGTAAACAACAGTGATGGACTGAAGTGGAAAATTTTATCTACTAAGGGTTATTTTTGACAATTTCCCTCAACATCTAAATTGAAACGTAGTGTCATTTTAACCCAATAAAACATATAACATATCAGTCGTGACGGCAGTGGTGCCCAACCACTGGGCCGGGGACCGGTATCGGTCCGTGGGTGAATTGGTGCCGGGCCGCACAGAAATAATGTTTCCGTTTGGCCCCATCTGTCTATTACTCCCACTTGATCCATATCCATATCAACAAAAGAACTGACCAATAGAAAGGCTAGGATTCCATCATCAATAATGCAACTATATTTGATTAGGAAATATTTTCTCAGTGAAGACAACAACAATAAACTCAAAATGACACAGAGTCATTGATACAAGATTCTAACTTCTTATACCGATCTGGTAGCAGAAAATTATAGGCTGTGTGCACTTGAGAAATCCTTGTGCCAATGCACACTTCATTCTGGTAGGAAGTTTTTATAGGTAGGAATATATTTCAACACCGGGAATTACATTTTATAAAGGTGAATTTATCTGACACAACTAATGACCAGTACGTAAAAATAGTACAAAGGTTAAAAATAGTAAAAAGGTTGGGGAACACTGTACTAGTGGGTTAAGGAAGTGGATTTGGGTCCACAAGGCTTGGGGTTTGAATCCACCAGCTGCCAGGTTGCCACTAGGTTGTTCCGAGCATAGCACGGTCCCGACCAACAATTCTTGCGAGTAGAGATCCCATTCTCAGTGGGCCGTGTCTAGTCATCTTGGCTGTTTGGACTCATTTCTCTCTTATGGTCAATATTCACTTGACAAGAATGAATCGATGCCTCAGTCCAACCATCTTCATCTACTTATTCATTACTACTGCAACTTTAGACAATCCCCCCGAACCAGCCCCTTATGAACCTTCCTGGAGGAGGGTGATCTAGGATTCGATCCTGACCATGAAGTGAACCCTGGAGTTCCACACCAATGACAAAGACACTGCTTCTGGGCCAAAACACCACCAGGATCAATATAATTCTACATCACCAAGACACAGTCAGTTACTTTTATCAATGAAATGTTGGGAGTATTAATACTCATGTGAGTTTTGATACATCGATACCCTGCCTGGAACCCATACTCCTTTCATCTACATGTTAATTACAACAATACACACTGTTTATTCGGTGCATATGGTACCAACATGTACCACTTTACCAAATAATTACTGTTTGTTTGGGTGTAGCTTTTCTTTTGAAAGTATCCAGGAAAAAGACAAACTCGTCGACACAAGATCGGAGGAAAAACAATTTTCCGCTTCCGTTAATTACTAATGATCCTGGTTTTTGCATGTGTGCCGTGTGTTTGTTTTTTTTTTTAGCTAGAAGCCCTCGTATTGACAGGAAGTGGTGCATTCATGGTTTTTCTGTGAGCCACTGGAGAGAGATCCAATAATGGCTTGTGATGAAGCGTGGAAAAAGTTGGTTCAAGTATTTGTATTGTTGTACAGAGTTTGAGAGTCATGTGGTTTCATGATGAGAAATACAAATACATGAAGCAGTGCAATCAGGAATGTCCCTAATCACAGCCAGTCTTATTCTGCAGTAGACATAAATAGAGAGTTGCTAAGACCTTCATCCCGAACACAGAAGAACTGAAGAAAGTGACCAGCAGGGGCAGTCCTGAGTCTGTGATCACAACCAGAAAGCAAGCTCTAAGCCAGCCTACAGTCACAGTAGAATTCCGTTTCTGGGAAACACTGTCCGTATCACACGCCAAATGAGGATTTCTTGCTTGTTGGAAAAAATATTTCAACTGTTATTGACATTTGCTATTGGAGTAAAATAGAGACGTGCTTCTTAACCAATCTGTGGTCTGAATTGCCTTGCAATTCATGCAACCAGCCAATTTCATGGCTGGTTGTTTTCTACAGGCGTTGGAAGGACCCCACATGTACTGAAACGTCAGAAGTGGAAACACTACTTACAAAATAATAGGCATTTTTTCTTGATAAAATTATCATAATTCGTTATCATTCATCGTCATCTGCTTGTCCGTAAGTGTGTGTGTTATTATTAGGGATGGCCGATATATCGGTTCACCGATAAATATTGTGCCGATATTAGCATATTTTTTAATATCGGAACATATTTGTCAATATTCCAATATTGAAAATCCGATGCTGCAAAGCCGTGATTTCGGCAAATACGCTGGACTTCCTCATGGGGAACTGAGTCCGTACTACTGACACTTTGACCATCACGTGATTAATGATGTCATCTTAAAGGGACTACAACAATGAGCGATGCTACAGTAAATGTCCGTGGTCTGGAGTTTTTTGTGAATAGAAAACTGTAATTCTTAACGACTGCAAGGAGCTGGTCATGTGAGGGTGTAAAATTTTAACCCCTTATCACGAGGCATTTTTATGCAGCGAAGAAAAGAAAAACAACAATGGACTCAGTGAAACAACAACACAATAATAGTTAATATCGGTAGCGTTAAATGTTATATCTCTATATATGTTATATTATTGATACTTTTTGGATGATTCCTTGTAGCTACCTCATTTCTGCGAAATACTGATGGGTTCTATATCTATGATGATGTCATAAGGAATGGTTTGTCCAGGTAGGGAAGCTACTGAAGGCCTCGGTGAGGACACACAGCACCTCCTGGTGTGTAGATGAAGGAATGTAGCCAGTGGAAATGTGAGATTAGAGGATTTAATACAGAAATGTGTCAATTGTCAATATGTGTGTGTGTGTTTAGTTGGTGTTTGTGCATGTGTGGATGACTGGATGAGTGTGCGTAAGATTGGCATGTAATTATCAAACTGTCAGCTTATGGATACTTCACTGGGTCATTCATCCTCTGACTGCCTGAGCTCCGGACAGCGAAGGTCTCCAGGAGCCTTTTCTAGGTGAATCTAAAAATATATATATTTATTAAACCCCAAGGCTAGGGATCCAATTTATCCCAATAAATACTTTAAAAATCTGTTTCGAACTACATCCACATGACCTTCGGACTAAGTTTCTGATCATTAAAATAAACTGTGTCCTTGCTTTGTTGGGAAACAGATTTTTAGGTTGGACATCAAGGTAAGACATTGTCCCCATAAATTGTAGAACTAAAGTGGATGAAACTGGATGTAACCCAAAGCTTCAAACATTTCAGACAAATGAACCCAAAACGTCTGCCAGAATGGGAACGACCTTATTAGTGTTTGGATGCAGTTATTTTGTCTCTGCTCTTTGGTGGAGTCACATGGACAGAGAGGAAGATCAAACAGCCGGTGTTTCTTTGAATTGTAACCTCCATTTCCTGTTCCCCATATTCCCCTCCCTCCGTTATTTCACCCAGCGCTTCCAATGCAGGAGTTCACCTACAGTTTAGTATTTCATGGTGGGTTATTGCGACACGCTACAATTTACAGTACAGTATACGTGTAATTTCCTAACACTTACTGCTGCTCCCTGCAGACCATCAGCTAAACAATAAAGTCCTCCAGTGAAACTACTCTGTTACTTTTTCATCATTTGGTACGGGTATAATACAGACTAAAAGCCCTGCATTTATTTTGTGTTTCAGCTTTGTCATCGACGTGCAGGACTTTGTCATTTGCTGAAAAATAAAAATAATAGAATAGAGTAGTTTTTGTTTGGTGCAATGCTACCTCCCTGGCTGTCAATATCCAGAACACATGGATGTCATGGAGCTGCATTAATAATTAAAATGTTTTGGGAAGTATTAGCTCCTCTGTTGCTGACAGATGTCCAGTAACGACGAAGTTATTTATAATGGATGCAACTGCTGAATCACAACCATGAGGCAGAAAAACCAGGCAGTCAGCAAAAAAAATGACACTAGGAAAAAAAAAAAAAAAGTTGCCGCAGCCATTTGCGAACTGTTGCTGTTCTATTTTCTACAAAGTTGCCATTAAATATTCATGGAGGATAAAGTGTCATCAATGCACTGTAATCCCCGCATAGGTGGAAACACAATAATAAAAGCTGTTTACTCTCCGAAAGGCTGTAGAGTGTGAATAGTTGAGGTGTAACCTGCGAGGAATGATTAGCAATCACATTAAACCTAATAGAATCCGATCCTCCATACGATGACTCTTTGGTCAAGCTGTTTAGCGAGTGTTATTGGAGCCGTTGCATCTTCTCCACACGCCGTAACAAGGCGCAACTAAAGCCTAGGGTGTGTTATTGTTGTCTAACGGTACGACTTCAGCTGAATGCGGTGTTGTACTTTGTGCACAATCAAGTAGAAATAATTGCAATCTCCTTTTTATGCGCACTGCAGCAGGCGCAGGGCTGTGATGTCGTTGCTCCATCGCCGAATTTGCATACGCATTAAAAAAATTAATCAACAAAACTGCTTCCTGAACAATAGTTCCAGATTAAGCAAAAAAAATGAAAGGCAATCAGATTTCTTCTTGTACATTATCGTTCCCTTTCGCTGATGTATTAAATAAGTTTCAAATGTCTACGGGAGCGAGATTGCTGTCACGGCCAATGAACAGTAAAGCGCAATTAAGAGCAACGCGTCAGAAATGAAGAGTCAGTTTCTTTACGGTCCTGTTGTTTAATTGTGGCTGTGACTGTTGTTTTCTACCTGTGTTTCCTTCTTTTCCTTCTTTCTTCTTTCTTTTCCTTCTTTCTTTGCCATCTAGGAACCATCTGAACAACTGAAGAACCATTGAATTTTTCATTTTTATTCCTGCAAATTGACCTTATTCTGCTCTGTATTTAAAAAATAAAAAAATAAAAAACTCCAAAATCAACATCCTGATCGTCCAAAATCTACTGTACGGTCACTGTACACAACAACAGTTGGAACACCGTCTTTGCTGTTTAGCAAAATAAACATGGTTAGTATAAAATAATTAACATTTTCATATATATTCATTAAAAAGATGAATGGATTTACCAAACAGCACTTCATTAAAGAGTGTTCTGGTATTATATTCGACTGGAGTACTTGATTTGAAGTACTCCACTGAACATTCCACTCATTAGTGGTTAGAAAATTACCTTGGTTCTGAAAATGTGGAACCCTCTGAGAGGGATTTAGAAATTTTTTTTTTTATCTCCCCAAATTTCTTTTAAATTATTTTTCTTTTTATGCCACTGTTGCAACGATCTTGCTTTTATTCTTTGAATTGCCTCACCATGCTCAAGTAGCTTAGCCTATACTGCTAAGCGATATACTGTATTTATATACAGAAAAGCTCACTGCTACTGTGAGCTTTCCTAACAAACTACTTAGTCACTTGACTGAAAAATAAAAGATTTCCAAGATTTCGTATCTACCATATTTCACCGAACCGTTAAAAAAAACTCAGATTTTCTCTTAAATCAACATTAACCCTCATGATCCCGTGTTCTGAATTTCTGGGTACGGTAAACTACAAAGCTGCACCACTTGATGTATTTTCGGGGCTAACATCTACGGTAATACTACGGAGTCTTTCGGAGTATTAATGTAGTATACCATGTTTCTCTGAGGCTTCAATGAAATGATGTAGTATCTTTAGTGCCAAATGCCACCCATTGCTGTTATCACGGCTAAAAACTGAAAAAGACAGAGTATTATATTATATATTATGTTGCAAGTTTGACTTATTTTACATTTATGTTTATTATGTGATGCTTGATGCACCTTATAATCAAGTGCATCGTATGTATGACAAAAAAATAGACCCTTCATTGACGGTGCACCTTATAATCCTGTCCGCCTTGTGGTCCAGAAACACCATGATCAATGTTCATCATTGTAATTAATAAATTTAAAATGCATTTTATATCTGTTAAATAAAGAATACATTAACAAACTACTGGTTTGATTCCTCCAGTGTCAAAGAGGTTCATATCACCTACTGAACTTAATTAAACGTAGAGAATTATTACCTTCATGTCCCTCCCCAAAGTAATCATTGGAATCATCATTCATTTACTTTATACTCTACAGACAGGAAAGTGACAGAGGAAGTGACGGTTTAAACCCCTTCTACTTACAGATAAAGCTCCCCATGGTCTGGTATCTTCCTGTATCCAGTAGCGGAGTTGATTAAACCCTATGAACCCACTAGAACGCTCCGTTCATTAGGTGTAGGTCTTCTTGTGGTTCCACAGATTTGGAAAATCCAGATTTGGGGCTAAAGCCTTTTGCTACCAGGACCCATTACTTTGAGACCCCTTGCGAGATCCAGTCCGCAAGGCTGACACAGTCTCTCCTTCAACAAAGCCCTTGGTGGCCTACAGGTGTAGCCGTAGACTCCATGTGAGGCCCATGGCTGGATCTTTGGGTCTTAGATATGCTGCCATAGACGCCGGGGTTCTTATGGCACCTTGAGTCCTTCCTGCCCTCCTCTATCTTTACTCCGCTCGATTCCTTCATCCCCTACTTGGACTTGTCCCCAGAGTCTCTATTCTCTAGCCTTCAAATTCTAGCCCTTCTACTTCTGGACCCTACAGTCAGTGGACTGGACCCAGGATTTCACTACGGACTGGATTTTCTAGTGCTCTTATAAACCGGAGGAGGACAGACTTTTTGAATTAGACACAGGGGCCGAGTCAAGAGCAGAAAGATGGAACTTTTATAAAACTTAGATAAATAGCGGGTAAAACTAATGTATAAAACCAAAAATGCTAAACGTCTTATAGCTTTTCTGGTGTCATCTCCTGGGGAACAGCAAGTTTCTTTATTTAACTGTTACTACGTGTTTTCTTCTTTTGTTTGCACTCTTCTGGTTTTTGCTTGTAAGGTGCCTTGCGGTAACGGCTGTTATGATCTGCCACTATAAACAAATAAAAGTTGATGTTGGAAGAACAAGAGGAAGAGAAGACCCCACTTTAACCACTGCTGTGTCCAGACAAACACACACTCACCAACCTCAGGACTGACTATCTTTTATGGTTGCATCTTGTTCTTTTTCCGGGCTCCTTTACAGCAACACCGTCATCTGGGCCGTGAAATCAATAGTGCAGTTCTTACCGGAGATCTCACTGATGTACTGAGACTCATCGCACTCATCAATACAAACAATGATCACCAGGAGAGTGTGAATAGCACAGGAAAGGCCTTCGATGTCTCGCTCCTGTCTTCTTCAGGACCATCTCTTCCCAACTATCACTGTAAATCTAATGATTTTTGAGAGGACCAGAGACAGGACTGGACACAGGCAGGTTTGACAGTAGATGTATCTGAAACTATGGCAACAAAAATATTTATAGGTATAAAGTTTACATACTTAGCTGAGATTCTTTACTCACGGGTCGTGGCCCAAAGGTGACATGGACTCTACTAGTTTTTAGTTGTTACTAGGCTATTGCAAATATAAATATACATATGTATGTATACATAAAAATAACACCCAACTTTTCATATCGCAAAGTAGCATAGCACGATAGTAATTTTCAAATTTTCAGATTCAGAAAAACTTTATTTGTCCCCGAGCGGCAATTCGAGAAATTGTAAAGCCTTAAGTGTATAGGGCATCAAAAAATGTTGTTCCTCTTCACGGAAATCTTTAGTAAAAGGCGAAAGATTTGTACGATCTTTGTACGATCTCTAGAGAAACAAGAGTTCACTAGTAACCAAGTTCTTACTGTTTTTTCACGACCATAAGGCGCACCGTACTAAAAGGGGCCGCCTCAGTTTTGTTTGTCATTACTATATTTAACACACACGTAAGGCGCACCTGATTATAGGGCGCGGGTTTATATACAATCCACACCCAAACTCCCCCCTTTAACGTTCTCATGAGGTCCTCTACTACGTCCACCCTACAACAACAACACACACAAACCTACAAGTGTGCATATTTAAAAATAGAGCAGGATCAAAACAAGGCCCTAACTTCCCCCTTTAACGTTCTCATGGTGCCCTCTAGTACATCCGCCTCCAACAAAACACATAAAAGTCTTAGATTTTCTTAGAAGAAGTATGATATACCGTATACCGTATGGTATTGTAGTTTTTATATACAATCCACGCCCACACTTGCCCCTTTAAGGTTCTCATGGTGTCCTCTACTACGTCCTCCTTACAACAACACACACAAGCATACAAGTGTGCGTATTTGGAATAGAGCGGGAACAAAACAACGGCCACACTTCTTCCTTTAACATTCTCATGGTGTCCTCTACTGCGTCCGCCTTACAACAACGCACTTTTTGACGAAAAGCTAAGACTTTTATGTGCGCCTTATAGTCGTCAAAATACAGTACATTCTTCTTTAGCTTTACAATGGCTATTTTACGCAAAAACATCTCCGTTTTTTTACTAGGCTAATCTTATAGCCCTGCTTGTCATTTGTGGCCGAAGGTGAGTACCGAAGCTCTTCAAGCTCTTAGGCAACAAACGGCAACGCTCACGCAATCTTTTAATTTGTTATAAAACAGAAACCAATAACTAATTTAATACACAGGGTATTGCACCTCGACAAACTCTCCCCTCTGGTCCAACCTAACTCTTCTGAACTTTTTCACTACTTTTTAAAAAAAATAAAATCTGCCTGGTACTTTGACACATCTAGTCATTATTCCATGTCATTTTATAAGGTGATCTTTTTGTCATCCTTCTATACTCTTACTTTTTTTTAAAATGTGACAGCCGGTCTCCCATATTGAATTACCATCACTCTCACCACTCCTTCTGTCAACGGTGAAGGTGTGGAATACTCCACTTTAAATTGGTACTAGCTATAATTGCTCCCACAGCTCCTCCAGTCCAGCTGATTTGGTGTAATGGTTTTGACTTGCTCTGTCTTTGTCGACTGGTAACTCAGTTACCAGGAAACCATGTAGCACACTTTATTCTGATGTTCGTGATTCTCTCTCTTGCTCTCTCTACGTATATATATATATATATATATGTATATATACATATATATATATAGAGAGAGAGAGTCAAATCTCGATTAACAGGCTACGATCCTATTCAGGAATAATTCAGAAAAATTATCAAACGATCGATCCAGTTCGATCCGATTCAGTTCAGTTTGATTCAATTAAAAGTTGCAACTTCGCTTTCAACTACACAACACTGTTGCCTTTTTTCTTGTCTTTGTCTTTTTTAGATTTATTTTATTTGATTGAGGGACTTATTGAGAAACATAAAATAAAACAAATTAAGCAGATTTTATGGCAGATTTGAGCATCTTAACACTGTAAAGTATGACTTCAAACTTGATGACTTATTAGTCTTATTAAATAAATGATTATCCCTAAGATTTAGCAACTAAACAACTTCAATTTTCTTTAAATCCCAGAACTATGTGTTTGGTTTTTCAAAGCATGGCTCAGCCTCCCTAAACAATCCCAAATGAAACTATTTGGATTGGTCAAAGCATAACGCACCAGGCTCTGGAGAACTGAAGTGAGAAATTAGTTTTTACAAAAATTGATGAACCTAAATCTGTATGAGATCACATGGTGTGAGTTACCTGCTGAAACACAAGGTTTTGTCGTGTTTATATAAGTTTTGTTCATAACAAATCTCACAAATAAAAACTGCTACATACAAACTACATTTCTGACTAAGGATTGACCAGATTTCTAAAGTGATCAGAAGGGGGCGACATGACTTGATCAAAGATAATTGTATGGGACAAACATTTCTCTAATTTAATGAATGAATTTCTTAGTTCATGTCCCAGACAAAAGAAACACAATAAACATTTGATGTTGTGATTAAAGCTCCAGCTGAGTTGAAACTGTTGCCCGTCTGTTGTACAAAGACTTCAGAGGATCGTCACAAAGATCACAGTCAAGGTGCTTTCAAAACCCTTGACGGGCAACTTAGAGTCTCCCTCCCTGTGTCCCCCCGTCCCTCTCTCCCTCCACTCTGTCTTTTTGTTTTTGAAATTGTGTGCCTGAGTGCCTAGAAGAGGTCAAGGCATTTGCCCATGTCCAAAGCTCATTCTTCCAGTCTGGCAGGCAGACAAGAGGATGTGAAAGAGAAAAGTTGAAAAGCAGTTGATGGAGTCAGGGAACGGCAGGATATTGTCTGCCTGAGACGGAAACTAAGAGTCCGCTTCAGTCCACCTGAGGTCACTGAAGCCAGTCTCCCGTTTCACACTAAAAATAGGTTTAATTAGAAGGACCCAACAATCATGTTTACGTGGTAGTTTACCCATTTATACAAAGAATGCTCTAAATTACTGAACACAATGGAAGAATCACCATTTCTTTAAAACAATTTTTTGTTCTGTAATTTTGATCCTAAGAAAAGACGGACAGGACAGACAGACAGACAGACAGACAGACAGGTAGTATTATCGGGAAGGATGAATACTCAAAATGTACATCAGTGTTTCTCCTCGAGTAAATTCATAGAAGAATGCTTAAGGTGGAGCTGCCAGGAAGTAGACAAGGAAGAGGAAGGACATAGAGGAGATTGATGGATGCAATGAAGGAGGACATGGAGAAGGTTGGAGTTAGAGAAGAAGATTCGGAGAACAGGGGGAGATGGAAAACAATGCTTTGCTGTGGCAACTCCTGAAAAAGTGAAAAAGGAAAGGCAACTATAAGGCGCACATAAAAGTTTTGGATTTTCTTCCAAAAGTGTGGAAGTGGTGGAGGACACCATGAGAACGTTAAAGGGGAAATGTGGGCGTTGTTTTGCTCGCGCTCTTTTTTTAAATACGCACACTTGTATGCTTGTGTGTGTTGTTGTTAGGCGGACGTGGTGGGGAACACCATGAGGACGTTAAAGGGGCAAGTGCGGGCATGGATTATATTAAAACCCACGCCCTATAATCAGGTGCGCCTTAAATATAGTAATGGCACACAAAATTGAAACTGCGCCTTTTAATACAGGTGGGAAAATACGGTACCTTTAAAAATCACCAAACATCTTTATTGTCAATGTTAAAAAAAGTGTTTAACCCAAGACAGGAAAGAACAGAACTGTGCAGTGAGAGATGAGATGTTGCCCATCTTAAGCAACGTCTTTGAGAATGACAATTTGAATGAAAAGCTCGAACAAAAGTGAACATGCACATAAAATATTACAGTATATATTAATTTAGGCAGCAAATGGAAGGAGGATTTAGAATTTTTGTTATTTTGAAAAAGAATATTGTTTGGGTTTCCTAATTGATCCAGGTGTCAGGTCTTATTAGTCTCTATACCTGATCCCTGACCATGTTTTGTCCCGACAGTGAGGTAATACGTCCTCCCAGTGCACGGAGGCATTGTTTTAATGAGAAATAGATTTTTTTTTTTATAATTATCCATCCTTATTACCAGGGAAATCACACCCAGTTGACATCACTAAGCCATTTTTTTACAAACCAACTGATCCTGCCGTTATTAAAGACTTGAGTCTGAATGAGCTTGAGGTCGGTGAGAAAACAAAGGCTGTGCTGACGTGCAGTTTGATTAGCTCGTTTTTTTTAAGTAAGCACTGCATAAAAACTGTGCGAACCCCCTGAAATACTACTGCCAAAAAAATGTGTTTTCCACCATAGCTCATTATTTCCAAAAAAAAATCTTAGTCAGCAGCCATGTTACGCATTCCCTTGTGTCCTTTTATACACCACATTCTCAGCTGTCTTTTTCGGGTGAAGGCCAGAGACGATGCAGAATCAGCCTTGTCATCTTAACGCTCCCTAATGAATGTCAAGTTGGGCTGTATTTATTTCATTGTGCCTTTGATTAATAACGCTGTTAGCACCATGTGTAGAACGACAACCAGGTTCTGCTGATCCACAAATATTTCGCCTGTATGAAGTTACTGAATAAGTCGCTCTGAAAGGAAGGTTCTGAACAAAGTGACATCAAATATGTGATTGAGAGGTCATTCCAAATTATTTGCATCAGCTGTTTAGTTTTTTTTTTCCTACTCCTATGGCAGCCCGGCACATGAGTTTGGCACTGTCTCTTATACACATCTAGATGTGTATAAGAGACAACCTGCACACCGACTCCTGGCTGACATCCCCTCCTACCTCCATCGCCACAGGGATGTCACTAGTCCCAGATGCCTGAACCCTGTCTGCCACCTTATTGCTTAGTTCCCCAGCCCTGTCTGTATTCACACTAACAGATTTGTCCCTGAAATCATCCCCCCCAAGATAGATAGATAGATAGATAGATAGATGCTAACTCTCTGTATGCAATATCAGTCTGTCTTGTTGCTCAATAGTTGCTCAGAGAATGGAAAACAGGAAATGCCCAGTCGGGGAAGTCAACCACTTTTTTAATGGTTTTAAATTGTGCCGTGCCACGTACGTTGGCAGCCCGCTGCGAGCTAATCACGAAGCAGCAAGTAGTTTACAATTGACATTTGGACAATTAACTTTGGTTTAATGTCAGAGCTTTATTCAACTGCTCAGTGAAAAGGCACAGATTATGCAGACCTACTGTGCAAGCTTTTGGTTTTCAAGAAAGTTTAGTGCTCCATAACCGTTTAAATTTAGCACCTCTTTCCGGTCACCAAGCACTTTATTTTGAAAGTTCAACTAAACAGAGAAACTGTGAATGAGTGCAGTTTGTGGGAAATGTCTTGGAATTACTTGGTGGGAGCTGTTATAGGTGTAATGATAGAAATGGACCATAATCACCAAAATAAAAGTTTTATTTTGTTATATTAATGTTTTCACAAGTTTGTTACTTTAGTTATCGTTAAATCGTTAGGCAAAGCTAAAAAGAAGAAAAAAAGGTTACATTTGTTCATCCTCTACAACAGAATTGGGCAAACTAAGGCCCGCGGGCCAGATACAGCCCACAAAAGTAGTGGAAGCTACACTGTTAATTTAAATTATCATTATTTTTCTGCTTTTTCCCTGCAAAGCCAGCATTTCCTCTGGTGTAATGATGTGCTGTGTCACAATCACAAGTGGTAGTCACTAAATAGACGTTCATTTCTGGCAGAATTAAGAGGAATGTGGATTAAGTTGGCCATGAAAAAGGAGAGTTCTGCTTTTGTGCCTTAATCTTAAACACATTTATTAGGTTTGAGGAGACAGTCTGTTACAGCGAGCAGAGCGGTGTGTGGTTGAGCGCCCTGACAAAGGCACAGATTAAACAGGGACATCGTTGAAAAATATATTTATTATAATTTTATCAAGAAGCTTTCACATTTGACTGAGACTAATAAACTCAGAAGACTTGGCTCGGGGCTTCTTGGGATTAAAAGCGCATAATTAAACAAATGAAAGGTGGAACTTGGTCCCTGAGGACTGGCAAGAAAAAAAAAAAAAAAGAAGAGAAAAAGCAGATGAGTGGGATGAACAGATGAAACAGATGAGTATCAAGCTGCAGAGATACCAGACTCTTCAACCAATACTCAGTCTCCAGTGAAGCTGACACACAGGTAAGTCAACAGAGGTTTGAGCATGGACGTCTTATGTGTTTTTAATCTAAAAGTGTACTTTAAAGAGAGCAGACTTGGTTGGAGAGAGGGCAGAGGTGTTGAAAGAGAGAAAAAGCCTGCGGCGGAGACTGAATCTCCACCCATTAGGAGAAAAATGTGCGTCAGTGATTGCACTGATTTCCTGTGAGTGGCAACCATGTCTATGTGCACCAGTGCCAATGATTTGGGTTGTCATATCTCATGCAAATATTTTCTCTGATCAAACATCCTTTCTTTTTTGATGTCTTCATCAAAGTTCTTCCGTTTCAGGGCAGAAACCGTTGAGTGATGCAAGGACGGAGAATGTGAAGGCGAAACTAAAACATCAACCTTTGAGTTCCAGTCATTTCACTTGCGATTGGTCACGCTTTTAAAGACTTAGAGGTAGCGATATAAACCAACGTTTTTCCAATGGGGAGACTGCTAGGAGGCGCTAGTGTGGCCCTCGAAAAGTGTTAGATACAGTGTTGGGCAAGTTACTTTAAAAAAAGTAACTTATTACTTTACTAGTTACTGCTCTGAAAAAGTAACTAGTTACGTTACTTGTTACTAAATTATAAAAGTAACTAAGAACTAGTTACTTTACTTTACAATAAAAACACATAAAAATGTTTAGTGTTGTTAATTAATAATTATAACAATAAAAACAAAATAGATGTTTAGACATTTTGACAGACATCTTTATTGTAACCAAACTGCAATAACGGCGTTACTGAAAAGTAACGCGTTACGTAGCTACCGAGAAAAGTAGTTTTGTTACGTAATGGGCTTACAAGTAACAAGTTAGTCCCAACACTAGATATATAACAAATAAAATGCAAATAAATCTCATTTTTAACCAGAATCTTACAAGTAGACTGTAATGTTCTGGCTTAAGTCTCTAATGGTACCTGAACGCACCTTGTTTACTTTAGCATGACTTGAATGACGTTGTGTGCCTGATGTGCTGTGTCACAATCACAAGTAGAGTCCACGAAATAGACAAAGTGCAGCATAAAAAAGGATGTTTTTGTTGTTTTGTGTTAAGATTTGTGCTTAAATCTTAAATACATTTTTTTGGGTTTGAGGAGTTTCTTGCAGCAATACCTGGTCTGCTTTGTAGGACCAGGTGTTGCAAACCCTTAGTAAATACTTGCTAGGTGCTGCCAGGTAGGAGACAAAGAGGAGATTGAAGGATGCAGTGTGGGAGGACATGGAGGTAGTTAAGTTAGAGTAGAAGATACAGAGAACAGGGTGAGATGGAAAACCTTGAAAAGCTTTGGCAACTCCTGGAGGAAGAGGGAGAAGCCAAAAGAAGAAGAAACTAATGCAGTAATTATTGAATAGTGACTATGTTCAATAAGCTTATGTGTCCTTCCATATTTTGTAAAATTGTACGTTGGTTTGTAAATTGATTTTCTGGCCAGAAGCTGGAGCTGTTAAGGGTGGAGAAGTTTAGGAACCGATATAAACTACGCCAAGAGTTTATGTGTTGTCAATAAACCAAAACAACAACACCAGTATTCTTATTTCTTTAACAAAATAAAAGACCTATAGATGGTTAGTAATCTACCTGCAAGACAAGACGAAGAAAATCTAACCAGCACAAACTCAAACCTTGGACGGAAAAATCAGAAAATCAGACTTGGCTATGGGAGGACAACGATTGACAAGAGAGGCTGAATATATATATGAAATGATACAATTTTCCTGCAAGTCCCCCATAAAACCGTGCACTCCATAAAACATTTATATTGACCAACACTATATTTTATTTGTATTTTTTTGATAAAATAATGATTTCTCTTGATAGATTCCCCAGTGAGGCGATAAAACCAAAACCAAGCAACTTACTATCTCTGTTGAAAGAGGGAGCGAGAAAGATGAGGGATGATAAGAGGCGACGCTGGCAGTGATTTATAAGGAAGGAAGAAGATTTAGGGAATGGTTGGTAGCCTTGAGAGAGAGAGGAATCGCTGGGAAAAGAGCAGGCACGGAGAAAGATAAGTTCAGTTGGGAGGAAGAAAAAGCACGATGGCGTTGAGGGTGTGATTTACAGAGGGTGAGATTTGAAAAATGAAAGGAGACTAGAAAGACAGGGAATGTGTAATGAGAAAGTTAGAATTCAAATGAGAGAGTAGGTGGGAAGCAGCGATGGAAGAATGGTAATGGTGAGGGGAGAGGTGGAATGAGGCTGCAGCGACAGAGAAAGGAGAGGAGACAGAGAACAACGATGCACAGCTGACATATTGATCCACACGGTGACCACCCTCCCACTCTGTTCTCCAGCCCAGAGCATGGATTACTCCTGCAGCCCGCAGACCACATAGCTCAATGGTCACGTGACAAAGACAGACACACACACACCTACACACACTGCTGGCAGTATGGGACACATTTGTGTGTGTGTGTGTTCATTGATCCAGAGCAAGAAAAGTCAGACCTCTCAAGCTTTGACACTTTCTTGGCTCTTACCTCTTCACACACGGGCGTACATTCAGACGTTTCCTTCCACATCTATATGTAAGATCTTAAAAAAAAAAAAAACACCACACATATAAATATGCTGCATGTGGGAGGTCGATAAATATAGTTTATGGAAAAGAAACATTAGAGTTGAGGATTAAGGGCAGACAACGAGTCACAAGACGGAAGGAAAGTATTTTGCCTCCTAACAACAAACACTGAAGGTTTTTAATAATAAACGTTCTATAGTTAATACCAAAGATTACAGATTACCATTCCCGATGGGAATCTTGGAAGATGGATGATAGATAGATAGGTCGCATTTGCTTGCGTTCTTGAGAATTGTCATTGTTTGTGACAAACTTAAAATGTTAGCATCACACGACGTAGCAAGACGCAGTTAACTAGAGATAAGTGAGATAAAAACTCAGAAACTAACATAAAACAAAAAATACTTTTGTTGTATGTTAAAAACTTCCAGCAAAACAAAAGCGATAAGTTGGTCAATATGTGTTTTAGAGCCAATAATACGATCGCTAGCTAGCTGGCTATCTATCTATCCTAGCTGGCTAACTTAGATAGATAGATAGATAGATAGATAGATAGATAGACAGATAGACAGACAGACAGACAGACAGACAGACAGACAGACAGACAGACAGACAGACAGACAGACAGACAGATAGAGAGATATTGGGAATTTCTACTGTATTTTCACGACTAAAACTCTTACATTTTCTTCTTTCTCCATGAGAACCTTAAAGGGGGAAGTGTGGGTGGGGATTGTATATAAAACCTACGGTACCATACAGTATATAATGTCTAACACCCCTTACACAACCATTCTTGTCCATAACAGAAAAAAACACACCATGAAGCCTTTGAATAACACTTTATAAACACAAAAAAAAATGATCTTTTTCCTATTACCTTCCACTCCCTATGGTCAGTGCTCCTTTCCATGGCAACACAATGACACAGTTCCCCACAGTTGGACCACCTACACGCTCTTATACAGGTACAGTATGTACTTCATGTATATTCTAATGAAATTACTCAAGCGTAAATGTCTAGAGCCAGAGCTCCCTGTCTTAATTTATGAACATTAATACATCATATTTTAATCAGTTTTAGCCCCGGCATTATGGAAATTGAGTTTAACACAGTGATTATAGGAATCGCAAATCGGCTACAAAACTGTCAGCTACCCACCTTATACGAATCTATGTGTTATATAACATATTCAAACCAGAATAGAAAATCCAAAAACAACAATATTTCAAGAAAAACAGAGAACAGTTTTGTTCTTTTGAAGGATCATTGTCTCCCACCTGCCTTTTCTTCTTATTTGATAAACAACGGGAAGAAGTTCTCTTTATTATGTTTATTCAACCGCTTTAAAATCTTGTCCTTGTCTCATCAAAGTGAACACATTTGAAGTCAAATCGCCTTCTTGGCATTCTGACTGCGGCACTTAAGAGACAAGCTGCAATCAAGGACATATGTCAGGACTAGACCTTTGGAAAACAAACACAAAAAAACCCACAAAAATACTTCGTTGTCGCATCACTTTCAAATATAGGAGTGACAATAGAGTTAGACAATAATTACACAACAAAAGACAGGTCATATAAAAAAAATACCTAATTAATATAATATCACATTTCTGGTTCACAAAAATGAAAAAAATCCTTAAGTCAATGCTGCATTATCAGTAAAAAATAAAAAGATAGAGATAAGTGTATCCCCTGTAACAGTTGTTCTCAACTGGTGGGTCCCGGCCCAAAAGTGGGTCGCGGACCCCTCCTGAACGGGTCGTGAACAGCTGGCCAAAAATCAGCGATCAGTAAATAATGTGAATCCGCAGCTGAGCATGTGTTTTATTTAAAAAAAATAAAAAAATTTACTTTGAAAGGCACACGTCAGACACGTCCAACCCCCTTGTTCGGTAACCGTGGCAACTATCACAGGATTTACAGTTGTTGCAATGAGACAAATTAATTTGCTTGGGTCGGGACTTAATGTGGGTCCCAGAGTGAGACCAGTTGAGAACCACTGACCTAAACTACTGCTGGCTAGCAAAGAGGTAACCAGCAAAAACTACAATACCCCACAATCCAAACACTTTTATTGTGTTTCCTTATTACCCATAAGGCCATGATTGTTTATCCCATTTCCAAGAAACACTGCTTTCCATATAGGGGCGACAGGGCAGAACCTAGAACACGGTATGAAGAGTAGGTTCTTGCACGAATTGAAGCCAAAAAGCTACATGTGTAGAAGATCTGTTTGCTGTAAGTGTGAGTGGATTTGATTTAATTATCGAAGAAAACTCAAACCAGGAGTGAAATCAATTAGTTTAACCCCTACAATGTTAATATTAGACTGGGCTTCAGGTCACTTTGTACTGAAAAAGCTCAGCTCCCGGGGCAAGAGGTTAGGTTCATCAATACTCAGACAGGATGATACAGTATCTCAGACCCAGAGGCTCATTAAACCAGAACACCGGGTGAATGAACATTGCAGTGACAGCTTTAATACAGTGTCCTTCCTTTGGTCAGATTGAGGTTAGCAAAACCGGCATTAGCCCCCAGTTTCTGAATGGGAGTTTTGTACAGGGACGGACAAAAAACCTCCCAGGAATGGGAATGTGTGTCAACATCAAATGTGCTATTTCAGCCAGAGACCAGACATTTAAAAACCTTCACACTGACGTTTAAGGTTGCTTTCCTTTTCCTCTGAGCTCAAATCCCCAAGGATGTAGGGTGATTCTAAAACTGTCCCACAAGAGGAGACAGCATGTTCACAGTCATCTTCTCACTGGTCAGATACACTATGTTCCCCTGGAAATGCTCTCAGGAAATAAGGAGCCGAGGCACAGACCTTCTCTAATAACCAGACACAGATCCCAGTTTCTAAAGAGCTAAAGACCGGGGTTTTAGCAGACACTTAAACATAAAGCAGCTCACCATCCTCAGCCTAATTAACTTTTGACCGAGGGCAACAAACCTAATTTGATTACGCTGTCATCTGTCTGTGGCCTCTTCAAAAATCCAAATTTCTGCTATTGAACGAGACACTTTTAAATTAGAATAATCGCGTCTCTGATACAGATCGATAAGAAGGCACGAGTCCAATTAAGGGCCGGAACATGACGCCATGGAGTTTGTCACAACCAGACTGGCGAGTTCTTGTCAGCCGGTGTGAAGACAAGACAGACCAAAATTATTAAGGGGTTTCAGAGCTGTCAGTTACTCAGGCAGGTATTTCCACTGGCCTGGCTAACAGACTGAAAGGTGCAGCATTATCAGCAGAATGAGCCTGTGTCGCCCTGAGCAGAGGCTTCCCATCTCAGGCTAGGGTCTGATTATCGTAGTCTTGTCCTTCTAAAAGTTAAATTTAGTAAATCAGTTTGATTATTACCGTATTTTCGCAACTATAACGCGCATATAAAAGTTTTAGATTTTCTTCAAAATGTGTGGCGCCACCTATAGTGCTGTGTGCCCTGGGTGTTGTTGAAAGGCAGACGTAGTAGAGGACACCATGAGAACATTAAAGGGGGAAGTGTGGCCTTGTATCGTCTATAAGACCCTAACCCTGTGATCAGGTGCGCCTTATGTGCGTGTCAAATATAGTACTGACACACAAAACGCACACAAAGGTGCGCCTTATGGTCGTGAAAATACGGTAACATCCTATTTTTTTATTTTTGTTACAAATGTTAATTTTTTCACAGAACCAAAGACAGGTGTTACCTCAGACCCGGTATGATCAGTTTACCGTCCCTAAGGACTCCTGCAGGACACATTTCACACGGCCTGAACACAGTGTCGGGACTTACGTGTTACTTGTAACGCCGTTAGGTAACAAAGCTACTTTCTTGCATTTCTTTATGATAGTTACTACAGAACTGAACACAAAACTTGTTTAATGTGGTTTTAAAGTAAAGTAGTTACTTTATAATTTAGTAACTAGCAACGTAACTGGTTACTTTTTCAGAGCAGTAACTAGGAAAGTAATAAGTTACTTTCTTAAAAGTAACTTGCCCAACACTGCCTGAACAATTTGGAGAACAGTAGTTTGATAAATGACCAGTTAATAGCAGAGAGAACTTCCACAGTGGACTCAAGGTCTCTTGTCTTAACTGAGCTAATCCATGCTTTTTCAGGGCATATATTGTGCGTTTATATTTGGTCAAACAAAAGCAATTAAGCCAAAAGACCAAATGTTTTGACCTTAAAAATATTTCTTTAGATTAAAAAGAAGGGTGTTTTCTTCTCTTCTTTGTCCTGATCACTGGTACTTCACATAAACCTGCTAAGGCTTTGTGGCAGATATCACTGGTTTCTAAGTAACCTTCATGTCTCGGTCCCCAATCTCTGACTAAGGGACCAGAACTTGTCCTTCTTTTTCCTCCAAATGCTTCAGAAAATCTCAAGTAATTTACAGTAGTCTTAGTCCTTCAGGGGCGTTGTATAACAGTGAAACACACAAAGGAAAAAAAGAAACTCAACTTTCTTGTCTTCAGTCTTTGACCTGGATTGTTATACATCTTCTTATACGCAGTTTGTAGGTTAGAACGTCACATTTACATCTTTGTTCAGAGCAGAGACTGGAGTCATCACACCATCTGCCTTGTATCTGTCCAGCGTGTTGGAAAATGTTGCTCATAATTCACGTTTTGAATCATATGTAATGAAGATACCAATGCATGGGCGTAGTAACAGACATTTGGCTCATGCATGAAATGTAATTAGCTCCATCCCACACTTGTGTCTCCATGATGGACCACATGACAAATAAGGAAGAAATATAAGCCTGGGAACATATTGCAGCTCTGCAAGGGTGCCATCATTCTGTGACCGAGTCAGATGTTTATACATGGATACATCTGTGGCCTCTTGTCTGCTCACAACACGAGCACAGCATGATTCAACATACTCTTGGTACATGGTACTAAGCTGAAGAATTATTTAAACACGATGGTGCATTGAAAAGTGATCGGGGCTTTAAAACCATACAGATAGAATAAAGAAAACACAAATATGATGCTCCTCCTCCCTCCTCCTCTTCTTCAGGAGGAGCTCGGAATAGAGCCTTTGCTCCTCCACATCGAGAAGAGCCAATTGAGGTGGCTTGGGCATTTACATCGAATGCCCCCTGCACGCCTCCCACGGGAGGTGTTTAGGTCATGTCCCACTGGAAGGAGACCCAGAGAAAGACCTAGGACACGCTAGAGTGACTACGTTGCCCGGCTGGCCTGGGGACGCCTTGGGATCCTCCCAAATGAGCTAAAGGAAGTGTCTAGGGAGAGGGAAGTCTGGGTATCCCTCCTCCAAATGAAGCCCCCGCGACCCGGCTCCGGATAAGCAGATGAAGATGGATGGATGGATCTCAGATATGATGCAGAAAGTTTCTTAAAAGGAAGAATACGTAGATGCTAGTTTGCAGAAATCGTTGTTTTGGTAGTCTTTACATAAGGAATACAGATAGATCTGACACAACCGAGAAACAACCCCTTAACGGGAAACACTAATGTTCCATCAGTGCCTGCAAATGCATACAGTGGAAGAGAAAAGAAAAATATTATAAGTATCTGTAGACACTCCAAGTTGCCATGTTCAGGCAACACCCCATGTGTGAAAAGCGTATCAAGCCATCCTCATTGCTAGATTACAGGACTAACTATCGCTACAAATCACATTGCACCATATTGTAAGCCTTCCTGTGTGTGGTGAGCCCGCAAGATGTTATGTGGGTTGGGACAGCACCATGCTCAGAGCACCTCAGTGGCTGGTGGCTTCGAACCTGTAGCCCTGCTGACCCAAGTCCACTCCCTTAACCACTAAGCCACCCCTGACAACAGAGAAACCTGTTAAACCTAAAAAATATCATCTGCCAAAGAACCTTCATCAATGTCCATCAACTTTAATCAGTTCATTCATTCAGTAAACTGAATAATGAATGTGTGACTCAATCCCCATGGCAACGTTTGAGTCCACAATGTCAAAGCAAACATATAACAACAGGTCAGGACGTGTGCAATAGCTTTAAACTATTCCTCATCACACTATGTTAATATCCGGATTTGAAGCCGTATCTCAAACGCCCACACTGTTCCCTAAGACCGAGCATCCCTGCAGGGAGAGGCCACACAGGAGTCAACGGCGGGAATTACCTTTTTTTTCCTATGCTAATAGGTTTTATGAACGAAGTAGTCCGGGAGCTAATTTTAAACTACGTAATTGTCGGATTGTTGTGTGGCTGAAATGCTGTCGTTGACACAGCAAAATATATGCATGAGGAGAAAAATATAAAGGAGCCCAGATAAGAGGTTGGCCGGAAAAACAGGCGCGCGCGCACACACTCCGACGCACACCAGACAATAGAACTCGGCTACAGATGCACACACTCAGTACTTTGTGTTCTGGTTTTGAAGAATCACCACACGTCCTGTTGGTCTAAGCCTCAGTCTGATGACGGGAGCCGTTAAAGAACTGCTAATCTGTTCCCGTTCTTCCCTCGACACTTATCCTCCCTGACAAAAGATTGACCGTGTTCATCCCGTTTTTACTATAAAAGCATGAAACTGACGTGTCATCTCCAGGCCTAAGAGGTTAGATCTTTGTCTTCCTTTGTTCGTATGTTTGTCACTGCACTCAGACTCAAAACTGCACGCGTTCAAAGAAACACCCGCTGAAAAGTCCAAGGCAGTGATTGAATAGATCATTATCCAAACACCATATGTTAAAACAGATTGCATTTTCCCACAGTATTAAAAGGGGCATCAGACTTGTTACAAGAGCCACGCTGATGTTAGCTGTCAGTTTGCACTGTCGCAGTCGATTGGCCTGATAACATTAGCTTCAATTTGGCTCGTAGCCCGCTACTGATTTTTTTTTTTTTTACGAATCTCTCTCTGTTTTATGTCAAACGAAAACGCTGCATTTTTTTTCTGTAATACTTGTGGAGAAACTCCCGTCTCATTTTTTCTCAGTATTTATTAGATTTATACTCTCGCAACCCTAAATATCATTGTCCTACTCTTTTTTTTTGTGATCATTACATTATCTACATTTTAAGTGCATATGCAAAAGTGTTTTTTTTTTCTTTCAGATAAGTGTAGCCGATCAAGCAACGACAAAGAATTCTAATCTAAAGGTGTAAAAAGTAGAGGGAGATCTGAGTGCAATCGCAGCGAAATAAAGAAGACAAGTGATGTAAACGGCACAGGGTGAAGTGAAATTGAGACCTTAGCAAGAACCTGCTCCACTGACTCCCATTTAGATGGCTGCCTCTAGTACTGTACAACACATGGTGCAGACTCTATCTTAGGTCTCCAGTGAAATCTATCTCCCATTTTTTTGCATTCAAGTAAAAATCACTACAGCAGCCAGAAAATAATAATTAACCAAACGTGCGCATGGAATAAAACAGATGCTGAAGCAGATCGACAGTATAAAGAATTAAATTGTTGTATCTCATGGACAAAGACATTGTGTGTGTGTGTTTTTTTTTTAATAAAGTCTCTCTGTCTCTGTATTTCTCCTCCTTTCTTCCTACTCTCTCTACCACTCCTGCTTCATTTAGATCATGATGAGGTGTCAGTGCTCTGCCCTTGAGTGGGAGAGAATCCCTTTGTGTGTGCGCAGGAGGATGCGGCTGTATGTGGAATTTGATTGCTTGTTCCTGCGTTCTGTATGTGTGTGGCCCTAGCCTGGCCCGGGCAAGTGACAGACATTGGAACCGCGCTGTCACAGCGGGAGAGGAATGATTTACTTCTCAGGGGACTGAAGGACAGGAAGGCACAAACAGTGAACAGATAAATGCAGTGTGCTGCTGGGAAGACAGTGTAAAAGGGCTGATGCCAGAACATATATAGTGCACCTTGCCTCCACAATAAAGCAGAGAGAGCTTGGTGTTCCCGTCTGTGGATGTA
>JAFBJS010007513.1:0-23831 GCA_016785265.1 Paraplagusia blochii | reverse complement strand
ACATTTTGGCTTGCATCGATGGACGAGAGGTCAAAGAAGCGGGCCTGGATCTGCAGGGTTTAGAGTTTGAATCCATCGGCAGATTGCCACCCACAGGCTCACAGTGTGTTAGTGTGATTTGGGTGACAGTCATGGAGACTGCTGCCCCCTATGACCTGGAAATGGGTAGGAGAATGAGGATGAGTGAGTGAATGAATGAACATGCAGGAAGGAAGGAAAGTGCACAATGTGACCCTTGTAGGTGGGCAGTTTTGAGCGTCCAGGGAGGAGTGTACCGGGACGGTACCATGCTCAGAGCACCTCATTGATAAGCTGGCAACACTCCGGACCCAATTCTGGTTCCTGAACCACTGGGCCACCACCGCCCCAACACATTATTAGAATAACACACTGCTAATGTTCTTTTCTTTCACCCAGCAAAATAAGGGAACAGAACCCGACAGCAATGCCTGGTGTAAAAATTGCGCTTGGCCTGTGTTTCTGCTGGCCATAGAGAAAATACCCCGTCATCCTGCTGCAGGACTAAAGTCATTTTGTAGGCAGGAAATGAGTTCACTCTCACACAACGAAATGATCCATATGCTGCTTCCATTTTATAACTTGCACCACCCGACTATACTTCCTCACTATAGACTTTGCACCGTCAAGCAATCAAACAATTATCTGGCAATTTGAGCAGCTGAGTGATATGTTCAATGTCAGCTGGAAACGACATCACCTTCCCTCTCCCCCATCTGTGTCGCCTCTCGTTTGCATAATCTCAAATGTGCGATGTGTGCCCAGTTAAGCATAAATCAAATATGCAAACACACTAATTCCTGGTCACTAATTCTTTTGACGGTTTTTTGTCTGACTGTAAATGAAAAGAGCAGAGAAAGTGTCTTAGTGGCTGCGGCGTTCTGAACCAAAGGGCACATGAATTTATTACGTGACACAACGGTTCCATTGGGATATTTAATGGGCTTATGGTTGTCGCTGTAGCTCTTCTCTAACTATGTGTTAAACTGCCATCCACTATCCAAACCTGGGTGCAGGTGAGGACTGGTAGCAACAGCCTTTAAAATTCCTCTTCATATCCTTCAGCATTTCTCTTTTCTCTGCTTCTCTCCCCATGCCTCTGAACAGATAAAAGGTTTATTTTTTTCCGTCCAAATCTAGAGTGCAGTTGGATAACTACAGAGGGGAAAAGACGGGAGTGAGAGAAGAAAAGAACATGCAAACGTGGCACTGGAAAAGTTTTAGGTAGAAATTTGACAGAATGTCTGTCCACATTGCTTGACTTCACAACAAACTGAGATCGGAGCAACTTTAAGGTTTAAAAAATGAGGAGGAAACTGTTTTTTTTTCTTTCCATGTGATAATTTTGGACATTATGCTAAAAAAGACAGCAAAATCAGTGCTAGTTGACAAAATAACAACACAAGTAGTAAAAAATAGTTACCACTAGCACTGAGATATTGGTGCTAGTATATGAGACTGAATACCAATCCCTACTTCAAGGTCCAAATCTAAAAAAGAATCTGTAAATGACTCAATGACTGAATGAGCTGTGGTTTAACAAGACTGCAAAGCTAACTGATTGTTTCACGGCACATTGGGTTTAATAAGCCTATTTTTTTTTGTCCTTGCTTTGCAGTATGTGTGCATATGCACTTATGCTTGTAAGTAGAGTGTGTCTCTTAAAACAGGGTTTATTTACAACTTATTATAATGTTTTGCCGTTCAATGCTGTGCACTTTTACAGTATCTGTGATGACATGACTGTCCCTGGAGTCACTAGATAACTGTGATGTCAAACGGCTCGCTCTGTTCTACCCCAAACAAGTTTGTCTTACCTTCAAAATAAAAAATAAAAAAAAGGAAAGACCAATAAATGCAAAACCTTTGTTTTGCTCAACTCTCTCACATGCATACGATTAATGCATAGATATATCTTGCATATATTTATTATGAGGGCAGAGGTGCTAGTTCAGGACTTGGGCCTGGAAGGTTACAGGTTTGTATTGGGTTGATTTGGGTGGCCTTCATAGAGACTGTGATGAAGATGAATGCATGAATACAGAAGAACATCTGTAAGGTTTTGAAACAAATACCAAGTAATTGTAAAGTAGATGCAGGAAAGGAAATTCAGGCAAGAAATCAGATTAAATCAAACAGTAATGACAGTGAAATACCAAAAATGAATTCCTAAATATCTTGATAATAATTGTATTATTATTTTTCATTAATATAAAAAGAGTTTTTACATTAAAACAATTGGATAAAAACCTTTTATCCAATCATATTTCAGCCAGCTAGTGTTGTCAGGTTCCATTAAAATCTGCCACAGCCTCCAGAATCAAAAGTGACGGCTCTGCCCGCTGTAAGTGGTTAAACACAGGCCGTTCAGTCACCAGCGCTGTTGGTGAGTGCATTTTATTTGTGTTTTTAATAGGTTCCGTCATGGTTATCAGTTATTAAATTGAGAGTTCAATGAAAAACGAGGAAAACAAATCATTACCGGCACAATTAAATGTCAAAATACTGAAAAAAAAATGATTTTTTATGCCCTGGAAATTAAGTGTTGCTTGGTGAGCCTTTATTATGGGTGATATAATGTAACTGAAAAGTGAATTACTATTACTATTATTCATCTTTATTATTAAATGCCTAAAAGAGAAAACCTATTACTACCATATTATAACATAACATATTATAACTTAGTAAGTGACTTATGGTATGGATTTAGTTATGAGTTATTGAAATGCATTTGCAAAACACATGACCCTCTTAATTCAGCAGGTTACAGATGCAGTGGGGTTTTTACCTCCCTCCTCGTTCTGCATCCAATTTAAAAAATTGTCTGAAAGCATTTTGCAGAACACAAAATTTCCCCATTGTACACAGAGTCAAATAATGAAGTAATTAGAAACCATTGTCCTGAGAGTGAAGAGTTTAATTTCATGAAGAGACAAAAAAGACAAGTCACTCCAGTGGTTTGACATAAATCATTTGTCCCATTTAATTAATTCTATCTACTCTGCAGTCCTTGGTCCAAATATCATATCATTTACCCTTGATGAACTGCCCGCCTGGCTTCAGAGAACAGTATCTTAATTAAGAAGAAAGTTTAACTTGGTCATTTGTTCTCAGAGTGAAACACTTTCACCACTGAAGTGTAAGAAATTGAATTGAAGTAAAACCAAAAAGATGTTGACAACAGCACAGGCGGACTTCTGGAAAACATTAACTGGAATTTAGCCGACCTCACTGAGGGTCTCGAAAGTCAGAAAAAGCAACTTGGGTCATCTCAATGTTGTTGTAATTTATGTATTTAATTATTCCTTCATTAATTCTTCTCCCTGGGACATTTGGACCTTCACTGGTTTACCACCAGAATGAAACAATATCAATTACTGTGCCCAACTATCAATATAATACAATATTACACCAATGTTTTTGTATACATACAAATACTGTATATTTATGCTGTATATATGCATATGTTGTGGTGAAGTAATATGTAGTTAATGAAATAACAGTATTTTAACCTTTTATGTGTTTGGCACTAAATTCAGTGTATAGAAAGCACTATGTAAATAAATAAATTGTAAAATTGCAAATGTATATCATTGATCATTGAAAAGTAAAATAGGAAAACATCTGTTTTCTTAATAAATCTATTTATAAAAACTCTTACATACACGTATTGTGTTAATACTAGATTTTACTCGTTACCTATGAGGTCTTAACGCTTAAAACTACATGTCCCAGTGAGCACGGAGAGCGGTTCCTCATTCTGATTGGAGGAGAAGTCATCCAATCCGCTATCAGAAACACGTCTGTCTGTCACAGCATCCCTTGTATCTGCCATGGCGACTGTTTGGGCTAAAACAATGGCTAACCTCCCGGTCCTTTCTGTTTTAATCCTGATGCTACTTTGTCTCCCACCCGGTGGAGGGCAGAAGAAAAAAGAGGTAACAATTGCTTTATTTTTTATGATCATTTTTATTCATTTTCCCCAATGAAATGCACGAACTGCTCGAGTTGCCGGTGTTTGTCAAACTCGTGAAGGTTAGTTGCCTATAACGGAAGTCACTCCTCACTAAATCTGGTAAAAACATGGTATCTCGATTATAATGTATCATACAGGAAGCATTTCGCCACTTATAATGTAATATAAGGAGCAAAAAGTCGTTAGTGCCAAATGCCTTTATCCGGCTGTTCAGGTTGTATGTAAATTACTGTATTTACAAAATAACATACGTTGGAAATTAATGCAGTGAAGTAAAATGCTATAGTTTATGAGTGTTTTCATTTCAAAGCTATTAGTTCTTTAATTTGGACCCGTATTTTGCGTGTGGATTTGTAATTTTATTTTGAAATGAGTAGGAAATACTTATCTTGGCTCTTTGTAGCTTAACGTTAGCAAGCAATAATACCAGCGATAATCACACAATAACCAAATATATTACCTGTTTTTCTTCGCCTTCTACATTGCTCTTAACAGACATAATCACTTGTCAAATTAGGGCGAACTTCGTGACGGCATAAATGTATCACGACTATCTGACGTCTGTTTCAGCCGAACCAGGAACTAAGATGCAGCTAGCCTGACATGACAGTTCCGGAAGCTGTCGTCGCACAAAAATATTCGTATATTAATTTTCACATTTGATAGTGATAGTTTCGTTGTTTAAGGGGTCACAGAAACATTAATTTACCAACAAAGTACCTCGAGGCGCCTAATTAATAACATTTTCAACATAAGTAGTGCATGCGACGGCCGTTTCATGTATCCATTAATCCCATTAGAATGATATTAGCGTCCCGTATACAGAATTACGACATGCAAGATCACTACAATCTTATTATACTTGTTATTTTTCATGAATAACTTATTATTTTATTGATTATTACTCTTATATATATACAGTAATGTTAAGTGAGTTACCAGGGGGACTATTTTTATGCAAAGGTGACAATTAGATTTTTTTTTTTCTTTCTATATGTGTATTTTTTTGTAATTCATTTACAAAAGAATTGTGACATTGTGCCACCACAAATAAAAGTGCAGCTAAGTGGGTAGGATGATAGATTTCCAGTTCATTGCTGGGTTTATGTACACTTGGTTTCAGTTCCCATTATCACTTTTACACATGTACAATCTTATAAAACACTGCTGGATTGCTGTCACTAGGGGACAATAGTCATCCATCATCCACAAAATCATAATTACACTTTTACAAAATTTAGCTTAGTGCTGGCCTGCTCTTTGCTCCCACAATGTTCAAGAACTGTAGTTTTTCATATTTCATAATTAGAATGTGTTTTTTTTTTTGTTTTTTTTATTAAGAGTTGGGTAGTTCATATATTTATTTTCATTCTACAAATCTACTGTCATATAATTGTATAGGAAAGGGTAATATAGTCTATAGTGAGTTCACGACAGTGTGGACAAGGTTGGTAATAGGGAAATATATGTAAATTATCTTGCCTCTACTTTTTGCGTACCTTAGAACTCTTGAACCACAATAAAAAAAGACTTTCCGTACAAGTTAATTTATGGTTACAGAGAGCTGTATCACATTGGAAGGACCTATAAAAAGCTAGCAATCTTAAATGGTCAATGAAATCAAAGATAGTTTGCATTCAGTGCCAGTAAGCAGTGCTGTGTGAATATGATTGAGGTATGTGCTTGCAATCCAAGATTGTCCTATAATATATTTTCCCTCAAGTTTTCTATGGTCTGATTAATTCACAGAAATTTCAAGAATCTCTCAGCCCTGTTTAATATGTTAAGATTAAAAAAAGCAAAAGCAGTGTGAGAAAGTTGGATTCTTGGTTTTTAAACCTTGCTTGGGGGAATAAAAGAAATAGTTGCAGAGAATGAAATAATATTTATACCCTATCAATACTACCTCGTTCATCACCCAAACCCTGCTTGATATTATATCTAGCTTATGTTGAGCTTCTGTCTTAAGGCTGACTACAGCACAATGAAAGAACAAATGTAAGCATTTTTTTTTTAGTAAGCCATAGTCAAAAGACAAAGGAGAGAAATAAAAGAGTTGGCCAGTGAGTCTGAGTCAAGGAGACTGCTGTCACATTCAGGGATGCGTTTGAAAATGTATTGGATACTAAAGACTGTTACATCTCTGTATTAGATGCTCAACATAGAATATGAATAATACTTAAGTAGTCTTTAAGTCCATTAAGAAACACTTGTAAACTAGAGCACTGAAGTCTAAACAGTATGTAAGTTACTAACTGATGGGCTGCAGATAAGTAGCTGCTTAAAAAAAACATATCAAAATATAAACATGTTACTTGTTTCTTAAACGCAAAAATACTGTCATATATGAAAAGTTTTTTAAAATGTAAAATACATCAAAGTCATTACCAAATAACCATTTTCATTATTTATTTTTATTTAACAGACTCGATTCAAAGATAGGAGAGAATATATAGTGGTATCAGAAAAAGCTGCTGTTACTGACAATTTCAATTTATGAGGTTTAAGATCATTTCAATCAATATGAGTATTTTTCACTATTGCCCAAAAATAAAAGATCATTATTTTCTCATGATTTGTGTAGAGCTGGTTTTGTTTTAAAAGAATTTATAAAACTGTATCAAGAACAAAAATCAAAAGTGAGGAGTCCGCCCGCTTTAAGTGAATGGACACAGCTTGTTGATAAATGAAAAAAAAAATGGTGCGGTGTTTATTCATGTGGGAGAAATCAGAACAATTGATATGTTTGGGATTATATAATAATAATAATAATAATACTTTTTATTTGTAACGCACTTTGCATTGATATGATCTGAATGAAATGTCCTGGCAATTCCACTATTTTTTTCAGGACTGAGTTTCACATATTTTGGCTAGAACTACATAGTTATTTATATTTGTGTGGAGTTGCTCACACACAGGGTCTTGTTTCAAAGTTGTTTCCTACTAAAACACGGACATTGCCTTTTAAATTGGGGCTTTTTGTGACTTCTCTTTGGCCTGACCTTTTTTTTTATTTTGGTTTTTCCCCTTGTTCCTGATTAAACTCAGCTCAGTTCCTATGCCATTTTTTCAAGAGAACATGGAAACTTTTCAAAGGTTTAAGTGAGATGAATTTTGCATCCAATTCTTTGTTCCAATGTGGTTGCCGTCAAACCCCAAATAGCAACTGGAAAGCAACCATAATGGCGCCATATTTTTGCTCACTGAAATGTTCTCAAAGTGAATTCTGAGGTGATTTGTTAGGATCTTGCTCATTAGCCATAGTCATCTGAATTATTGATGCAGCAGTGTCAGGCCTGCTTTCCCAATGACTGATGGCACATGTTCCCAAGTCATTTTGCTTCTGTTATTCCTCCAAGAACCCTCCCTTTTTCTTCTCTTCCTTCCACTTCAGTTGCTAATTTTCCGTATCCTTTTCAGCCTTGGGTCTACCTTTGTGCTCTGCTTTTCCCACAGGGTGAACTGCTTCACATTTTTATACTTAATTGCATTAATGTTTACTTTCCCCTTTTTCTTTTCATAAAATGCTGTTATCAGACTGTGTCACAGTTTTCTGCGTTGTGCTTGTTCTAACCCTTGCCTTCACCTTCTTACTCTGTTGCTTTTGTTGGAGATATTCTGTTAACTCTTGGACAATAATTTTGAATTTTTGTTAATGTGGCCATTCGATTCACAAACATTGAGCAGAAGCATAACATGTGTAACAGGTGTATGTGTGAACCTGATATAAGGTTATAGCTTCAATTATTTTCTATGTTAAAGGATTTTTTTTAAGCCCAGATATTTGGACACCATGTAAGAGCAAAACTAGAGGCAACTCAGCCTCTAAATCAACAGGAGGTGGCACTCTGATTTATCTTGGGCCAGAAGCATTTCTGTAGGTTAGTCTTTGGTGACTTTTTTGCAAACATAATCTTACTTCACAAGTACTCGTGTGATAGAATACTATTGCTGCTGTGCGCTGGTCCAGATTTGCTTATGACGGAGAAAGAAGGAATGAATTTTCCTGAGTCCGTCATTTGTTACTGCAAACTCATTATTAGATGCTGGTAACCGTCCCAGGCTGGACCTGGACCTTTGTCAATTTATTGCTGATGAAAAAACATCAGATGATGCTGACGGTATCTGGCCGCCAGGTGACCTCAAGTAAATTTATTTTAAGGCAACAGCAATGAGACTTTCCATAAATGCACACTGAATATTCACCTTCTGAATTCTTGTGCATTACAAGAAAGAAACCAAAAATAGATAGAAACAAAGGCAAAATCTATGAAAGGTATAGTACTACATACAGCACATAGTAAATGGTGGCCTTAATATATAGGGTTAAATGGCATTTTCCAGGAGGGAGCTGGAAATAGTCTTTTAGTCTGTCCAAACTTTTTCCTCCAACATCATTTTGTCCCAAGTCAAATAACATCAGTAAATATTTCCAGATTGAAACACAGACTCAATTGCGAGGAAGATAAAGGTCACAGATGTCACCCTGTTGATGTATGTCCCTGAGGTTGGTGAATGTTATCGACAGACCTACGGAGCCGGGCTTTTATTAAATTGATCCATGTGTTATTCAAACACGTTCAAATAATGTTCACATAATCCCAGTGGATCTTTCTCTTTTTATCTGTTTTCTTTTGGTGGAGGTGGAGATATGAGATATGATGAATAACCAGTCACTGAAATGGGATTTCTGTCATCTATGATCAGTAGATCAGCTGAGTTGTAAATAAATGTAAGAGTTTTTTATTATTATTAATATTCTCTTCAGTTTTGTGAAAGTAACTTCAAGATATGTCAAGTTTCCCTTGGTCAAATCCATAGGATTTTATTGCGTACGTACAATGTTTACCGAATTGTTTAACATCACAGTAACCTTAATTTTTTCACTGAAATATTCAACCTGAAATTAACGTTTTGATTAGCAGGAGAACGAAAAACTTCTTAACTGAGAATTTGTTTTAAAAGGTTGTTCTCTAGTCCCACAAAAAAATGCACTTTTTAATGAGAAAACTTGTAATTTTACAACATACTTTATTTTATTTTAAATGATGTGTTGGAAAAGTATTATTGATACTTTCACAATTTAAAAATGGATTTCCGTTTTTGAATAAAAATGAAATGCAATTGCATTTTCTTGAAGTCAAAGGCTTTAATTTAATGGAATTAATACTTTGATTTCTTGGATTCTCATTTTTGGATTTGGCCAAGAATTTTTAATCAGAGCTTCTCTATTAAATATATTCTCTACCCAATCATACATTTCGTTTAGATATGATCAGCCCTCCTTTAGAGTTCTTTTCAATGAAAATCAAAAGTTTCAGTTACTGTAAAATAAAAAAAAAACCCTGCAAGTGTGTGTGTAGTATTTCTGAGAGCTATGTCTATTCAGCAGCTTAAATTAAAGCTGCCTTCGTAATTTTTGTGGGAAGTTTTCAATCTTTTATGCATGGGAATGTTGCTGTGTCAGTGTGTTCTGGCATTAAAACGGTAGAGTTTTTTTTATTATCACCGGCTAGTGCTGTAATCTACACCCAACTGCTGTTTCGCTTTGTGTGTTTTTATACTATTCTTTTATTGTGTTTTTGTGCACACAAAATAAAATGCAGAGTAACTTCATGAATACAATCGTAAATGACATATTTCATGGAAATAGAGACACGGCTTGTAACTTTTACTGCGAAAAACAGAAATGTGGGGATGGGATTGATGTCGTTGTTGTTTAGATCATAAGTGGCGACAGAGCGGGGCAATATAAATCTGTATGCAAAAACACAGGAGATAACCTAACTACCCTTAGGGTGGTTGGGCAGATAAAGTAAACCTCCTTTATGATCACATATTATTCTCTGTTTGGAGCGTAGCAAGGCCATGTCACGTTTTACTAGCGCAACATGCCAGAATATGACAAACACGGGGCAACAACATGGAGGATAGCAACGCGTCTGCTGTATAGTGGTGTTTAAGTTTTGCAACACAGAGACCATACTAAAAAAAGATACTTACGGCAGAACAAAGCAACAAAGCACTGTAAATTTGATAGAATCTTTATACTGAGAGCACGTGAAAGCAATAAATGTGGGATTACCCCAGCACTATAGTGATTATTATGGCAGTACGGCCAAAAATGCTCCAAAACACAAAGGGCTCTAAAGACCTCCATTGACAAATAATAACATAAAAAGAATACTACACTACAGTTTTCCATGTGAGGAGAGTCAGAGACACAGAAGAGTGCAGTAGAACTGGTGGTTGTGGATTTAGCAAAAATGCCGCTACTGCGTTTTTAGTTTGATATTTTGTATTTTATTTGAGAAGGTTCAGCAAAAGTCTTAAGACTCTTAAGTGATAGATATGCCATAGACTTATAAACAAAAAATTAGAAGGATTATTTTGACAAGGTGAGGAAAGAAGAGAACACGAAAGATGAAGAAGGACAGACGTTGGATGAAGTAAATAAAATGCAGTGAATTTATATGAACAATGTGATGGCACCTTTAAAGATGATAATAACTGGAAAGGCTAAGACCAGATGTTCAGATGACTGGGGAGCGCTTTAATTTCACACCCAGAAAGGAATACAAATGCATATTTTTGCATGAACTGTGTTGGTGAGGAAGTACAAAAAAAGGGCAAAAGAAACACCACGGTGTCTTTGTGGATGTAGAAAAAGCTTATGTTTAGGTTTAAAAAAAAAAAAAAAAAAAAAAGAAGAAAAGTGATGCTCAGTGATGAGGTCGTACGGGGTGAGACGTAGCAGAGCAGAGTGAAACAGTTATAAATGGTCATACAGACACGCTCCATTGACCATTATTGGAGTAATGGAGAGTGCAAAAAAGGCAGCAGCTTTAAGGAAAGATTTTCTTAGAATGGAAGGAGCCAATGAGAGGGGAAGTCATGGGTGTGGTGAGATAGATTGATAATGTTTGAAAGACAAATTTGTGACTGTTCTGATATTTTTTTTTGTTTGTTTTTTGGACTAAAAATGGTGGATTGTTGGTAAAATTCTAGGAGACATTGAAATATATTCCTCCATGTTCTAAAAGATTCATCTGAAAGTTTAAAAGTAGAATATTTGGTCTTGTTTGCAAAGTGCGCATGGCAGAAATATCGTTCTACGTCTTTAATCGATATTTCATCAACACCGTTGATGCCCGTGCACTTGTTCTTTTATTGTATGAGGAGAAGATTGATGCCAAAAACACAGGAGAACAATTGTCCACACAACATTCCATAGATCCCTGTTTGTATTTTTCCTTTATTTTTTTGCTGCATGTTCAAATGCTGCGCCAACAAATTTTACCCACAAGACACATTAATGCCACAGGCTGACCAGAAAATGATGCTGCCAGAAATGTGCGTAACATCAGCCACTGGACGCTTCTCTGTTGGGAAGTGGAAGGGAAGCAGCATCGGACAGAACCGCACAAGAGCCTTTTTGCAAGTGCATATTGTTTTTTTCCGCTTCTTATTTATCTCATAAATCTTAGTTGTCAGTTTTTGTTGTTCTTAAACACCGTTCCTCAGGGGTCAATGATTTATTTCTAATTCTGATGCAGTAAATATTCCCATATGCCCTCATGTTAAGAGGCCATTTGACAATGTTTTTTCAAATCCCACTTCTCTCTGACTTTTTTTTTTAATCCTGCCCCAGCCTCTTGGCTTTATCGCTGGAACACTATAGTGACCATATGTTCCCTCTGTGCTTGTGTTGACTCCATGTTGTTTTTCCAGTTGGATTGGCTTCTTATCCTATTGTGTTTGTTCTAGTTTTTATTGGAATGCCTTTATAACAAAGTAATACAGCACTGATGCTCCATAAATCCAACTGGAGCCATACCTTTGGTCAGGATAAGGAATATCTATAAAGACAAACTAAATTGGCTAAACTGACAAGAGGAAGGAACGGAATGGATGTGCACACAGACATGAGGCGGCAGGTCTAGACAATTAGATTCATTAGCCTGCTGTAATGTTGTGAAAGAAATACCAGAAGCATAACAAATCACACAATCTGCATTTTAGCTTTCATAGGTCATTCGGTTATTGTACGCCAAAGGTTTTTAAGTTGTTTTTTTTTTTTGTAAAAAAAAAAAAAAAATGCCCAGAGAGAACAATAACCTTACCAACATATTTCTTTTTTTCTTTTTTTTTTTCTTTCTGAAAAAAAAAAAAAAAGTCTTTTTAGAATCATTTGTGATGGCCTCAACTTGACCTGCTGGAATTTAATTCTATACCCCATCGAAGACTGAAACATGTTTTATCTTAATCACATTTATTTTCGTCTAAAAGTTATGCCATTGAGTCCTGCTAAACTCTTTACTTTGAAACCAAGGTGAATCTTTAAAAGTTAACCTGAAACTGGCTGACAACAAACACAGACTCTAAACCGCAGACAGTTACTAGGACATGTCTACAGAAGAGTTATGACAGTCTAGCTGAAAAGTCACAACCTCACCGGGAAGGTTAAAAAAGCTGTAATCTGTTAAAAGAATTCTCACAAGTCCACTGATTTTGGAGGCGTCATGGTGAGAGATACATAGAAGCAAATACATAGAAGCAAAAAATTCAAAAACAGCTCAATTACAGAAGCGAAAGAGAAGAAAAGGCGCAAATATTTGCTCTTGAATAGTTGAGTAAAATCTGTCAAACTGTCATGGTTTTTCTGTGGTTTATGGAAACAGTCTGAAAAGTTGGAGGCATTTCTTTCTAAGTGCATCAGTACATAATAAACTGACACAAACAGAAACACATTTAATATGTGATTAAATGCTTTATGCTTTTTACAATTGTTCCCTTTGAATGATAACTTATAGTAAGTGTTTCTTCCGCTCTTGCTGTCAGCAGATGTGTTTTGCTTTTTCCATTTAGTTTGTCTTTACACGTCTTGTGGAGTCGTGACATTGTTATTAAGATTACAAAACTAATAATATTTCTTTTTTTTTATTTAGACAAGGTCTTTTAACTCTGAAATCAGGTGGGAAATAAACAAAAACACATGTTTCTTGAACACAGGTTTATTTTCCACATTTTATAAAAGGTTTCTACATTAGTTGTTCTTATAAGTCGTCATTTGAGTTGGGATTGTAAGTATGAATATTAAAGCTTTACCTTTGAGATATTTTAACGAGTAAGCACCAGAAATACAATATATTCTGACTGCAAACACAGCAGAAATGCTTTTTTTTTTTTCAAGTTTGCTGGTGCTTTTGATGAGTTAACCTTTCCAGGTTAATCTCTTATTAAAATGCATATAAACTGCGTATAAAAGCCACACTAAATTCCTCTCACTCTCACGCATGTATTATCTACACAAACACCAGAGTTTTTCAACAATTAACCACAATGACTGACCTAATACCCTCTGTACAACTGAGTGGTTGGTGTCAACTAAGTGATTTACCGTTCAGCTGATTAGCTCATCAAACTGACTGGGTCATTGCAGTGGTGACAGGCTTTTTGTGTGACAATGTTTGTTGTCAAGCAGAGTGAGTCCACGGTAGAATGTCTGATAAGTCACGCCTCTAATCCAACTCCTCCACAACCTGCGACCCTTAGGTCATCAGCCATCGATTGGTTCTGCCTTGTATTTCCTTGTATCAGGGCTGTCTGAAAATTAGGATCGCCTTTTTTTGGGTCAGCATGGAAATCTTGATTATTCAACACAAGTATACATCGACTTATTCACCCAAAATTACCAAAAAAAAGTTAAATTTTTGCTTTTTTTTATCTTTCTATCTCACTTAAAAAGCATTAGATTCAAATATTGTAAGTAGTAGAGCAAATCATCAGAGTGGAAAACTTCAGATATCTCAGTTACTCTTTTGGAAACAGAATATAGTACATAGATACAAAACTTACTGCAAAAATACAAAAAGTTATAGTGTAACTTAACTGATCAATACATTTCATTTCAGTAACTTTGTTTTTGAAATCCGCGGTCAGTTACGGTCGAGTACATACGAAATGCATAAGCAACAAATGCACAACTACACAATGTACTACAAAATACATCTCTCATTGAAGGCTGGCCGATGTATAGAACGTTGATGTAGATTTACTACTTTGACTTTTCTGTTTCTGAATTAGTGGCTGTAAGTCAGTGGCCGTTTGAATTCCAGGTGGTTAAAAAGATTTGTGGTGTTGCTGTGCAGGTGTGGACGCCACAATGGTTAACTTTTCTCACTGATCTAAAGGCTCCTGCTCCTCTTTCTGTCATCTTAACTCACCCAAGTTTCAAAATGTGTAAAAGTGCTGCTTGTTTCAATTTACAATATAATTTTTTTTTACAAAACAAATAATAAGTAAATTTAGCACATTGAATACATTTCTCCAAAAAAAAAAAAAAAAAAAACTGAAAGTACAGTATTTAAACACCTCAATGATGTGAATGCAAAGTTCTTAGATTTGCTGTTTAATCAATTTTCCTGGGTGCCTTGAACGCACCACTGTAAATTTCGCTTGTGCATTTTGTTCAGTTGAGTTGTTGGGAGCTGGCGAGATGCAGCAGAGTTTTCAGCTCAAGCAATTGGTAGGATGCACTGCAGCCAACAACAGTTTTTTTTATTAACGGTGATAAACTGATTTTATATGATAACAATCATTCTTTCGCTTTTCCCCCTTTGTGAGGTTCTTTAACATGCATTTAAAGGAAAAATGAGTTGAACATATTTTTGTATTTTTCTTTTTTTCAGCTGATTGCATTGGTATTCCAGGCAAACTCACTGTTGAAAACTTTGAAACTACATTTTCTATAAGCCAGAAAGTCTGCTTTATGGTTTAGGAAATGGGAAAATGGATGTTTGCTCCTGGGGAGAAAATAGCTTGATTATTGAGAAGCTGGAAGAACATGCACTGTACAATACAATGGAAACAGTGGTGGTTATAAATTGCACATGGAGAACATAAGAGAAAATTTGTCTTAATGCACCAGTGCTCCTACATTATCTGTGTGTGCGAGTGTTATATAAGGGATGACTTAAATATTGAAATACCGAAAATACTAAATGCATAAGGGCACGTTATCAGTGTGAGTCATTTTAGTTCTCTGAGTGTGCAGTGATGCAGAAAATAAATGCTTTAATCATCCTAAATTCTTTGGAGAGCTTATGTGGAGCACATGTTTGTGAATGTGGCTTAGATAATGGATAATGTTATGTTGGAGTCACAGAGAGGTCAACCTTGAGTAAACACAAATTCTTTTTTTTTTTTTTTTTTTTTTTTAAGATAACTTTTGACTTGTACAGACGTTACAGCAAACTCCTGCTTGTCTTTTGACTCAGCAACTTTATCTTAATTATTTTTGTTCGTCGTTCATAAACCTGTAATACATACTGTATTACAGCTATACATGTGTTTGCTGTGACCTTTTCTTGAGTTTGTCTGCATTTAGAGGAGACCAGAATAAACTACTTTTTCATTCTGCTGCATCCGCACCAGCGTTGATAAAGTATTTCAGTGTATATATATATATATATATATATATATATGTACCCCATATTGTACAGCAAAGCCAGAGTGCACAGGAGGACAAAAGCATCATTCAGATGTCATAACTCCTCTGTTGCTTTGCAGTGTTTCACTCTCACGAGTTCTCACGTCATTGGGTTTTTCATTGTCTGTTTCATTAGAATCTACTGTCAGAGAAGGTGGACCAGATGATGGAGTGGTCTTCTCGGCGTTCGGTCATAAGGATGAACGGCGACAAGTTCCGACGTTTCGTCAAGGCTCCACCCAGGAATTACTCCGTTATCGTCATGTTCACTGCGCTGCAGCCCCAGAGGCAGTGCTCTGTTTGCAGGTAAGTTTGATTTCCAAAAATCAGTTGATTAGAAAACCAATCAACGTGTGTTCCGAGACGCTGTTGAACTAACTTTCGCTGACCTTCATTTCTCCGTTTGCACACTGCTCCCTTTTTTTTCAAAGCGGTGTGAAATGTTTGCATTGTAAGCGAGACCTCTGCTCATTGTAATTGCTACCAACAAACCCTTCAATCTGCAGCCTGCGTCTCACAGGTGTAAGTGTCAATGTTGAAGACACTTTAGGCCCAAGGACATTTTGTAACATAGCTGTGGAAGCACAACAGTCCAGAAGCTGTTTTCATGTAGTAAGGCCTTAGGACGCAAATATACATAGCACATCAAAAAACATCTACCATTGTTCTGTGCGTTCTTTTGTTGTTGTTTTCTTAAATTCCGACGGACACTGAAGTTGCTTTGAGCTCTTTGGGCTGTGACACTGTGAGAACCTAATGAATTAATTGAACTCACCATTCTGACAGTTCTTTGCACTTTTGACCAGGAGTGAAACGAAAACCCTTCTTCTCCACCTTGTGCCCTTGGAAATCAAGTAATTACTCAAAATGACCCAGAAACCAAAGTCAACAGCAGAAAACAATGTCCAACAAAAGAAGTTGTGCTCAGCCTTTTAAACTTGCTGCCGAGAGATTAGTTCAAAGGGTTATGGAAACAGTTCCTTTTTCATTTAGAAGAAATAAGACTAATTGATTTGCTCCAGGGCTGGTGAGCTCTAACTGAACCTCCAAAAGTTGTTTTGCCACTGGCAACAATCGTTTATTAAATCCTTCCAGGGCGATCTGACTCAAACGGTGAAGGAAAAAATTTTCCCAACACTCCTTGCATCATTGTTATCACATCAAAGAATTTATTTTTATTTCCCAAATATGAAGGAGGGGAAACCCAGCCCTTGTTGCTAGAAAAAAAAGTACTTGAAGGTTCAGTAGAAACATACCAAGGTTTCAACAGGTTTAAAAAGTTGGAATTCACAGATCAAAACACTGCCTGCAGAGGTGTTTTAACTTGGTCAATAGTGGTCAATATGCAGAGAAATAGAAATAGAACCTTTTGACATCACCTTTCATTTGATTTTATTTGAAATTCAATTCAAACTCCAGGGATTTTTTTTTTTTTTGCTTACATTTCACACATTTCTGCAATTTCTCGTTATTAACGATGTCACTGAGACTAAAGGCGTTTGCCTCGCTGCAGTTTAACATTAACAATGAAGTATGTCCACCCTGGGCAAGTAAATTAGCGGTTGCTTCTTGGCTTTTAAAGCGGCAAACCGTCAATGTGCACGGAATTACAATGTGTGTAGGACCTCCATTCCCAGATGTACGTGGTCTGCAGACAAAGTGTTCTCTCTACTTGTTTGTGTAGCATAAACAAAATAATTCCTCTATGAATTGTTGCCATTTAAAAAATCCAGCAGTTTATCTCAGCTTATTACACAGCTGGAAAGTGTCTGTGGTCCATTTGATTTCCAAAGCAGCTTCAGTTTCATTTACACTTGATTCTCTATCAAATGGGGTCGTCCACCTCTCTTTAAGTGTATTTTATTGTTCTTAAATGGGTTAAGGTCATTCCCTTGTTTGTTTTTTATGGAAAAAAAAAAAAATTCCCAAAGGTAACTCCCAAGGGATTAATACGGCTCTATATTAGATCTCATGTCTTCTTCTTTTGGCTTGTCCCTTTTTCACGGGTTGCCACAGCTAGTCAACATTGTCCCTCTCACCCTGTCATATCATGTCCAAAAGGCATGTAGTTTTTTTGAGATAGCTTAGCTTAAACAGCGTTTCCCATGGTAGTTTTAATAGTTACATCTCCACCAGGAGGGGAACATATAAAAAAAAAGACACAAAAATAATCTCTCGTGACCCACCTGAGGGGTCGCAACCCAGTCTTTGAGAAACAATGTTATTACTGTGTCAATGTAGGTGAGGTGACAAATATAAGGCATTGTTTTATAAGAGGCTCTTCTCCACTGTTTTTGAAAAACATTGCAGACATTGACTGAATGTAACCGTTGCACATTTTTTTCTAAGTATACCCTTTAACACTATAGCTTGATTTTATTCATTCAGTTATATTGAATGAGATATAGTGCAATTTTCTCGACACCCCAAACTCTTCCTCTGGTCTTAAAAATAAAAATCGCAGCCACGAAACTGATGTCGGCTCTTTTCTGTCGTGCTGCTTTATGGAAAATGTTTACAGCCGTCTCAGCCTCACTTGACCAGAAAAGGGCAATTCTCATTCTTTCATTCATAAATTAGCACAGCCTCAGGAATCCCACAAATAATATATAAAATATGAGATATTACTGTAATATTAAAACCAAAATAAGTCAACAAAGGTTGATTGTTTCCTTCTTTTTTTTTAGTTTATAACACATCAAAATTGACCATGTCTCCTCTTTCCACCCAGTTCCTAGCTGTCTATTAGGTAAATATTTATGAGGTCACAGAGAGTGCATCTTTTATGACACTGTTTGCTTATCTCATACACTGTTGTGATTTTCATGAATAAATGCATAAAATTTTATCTTTTCTCAACGGCTTGTGCTTGATGCGTCTCAGCCACGGTAATGTCTTCTGTAGGACGGAGAGTGGTTAAAAACTGCTAAGTTACAGACACACAAAAGAAAAGGAGCAAAAGCTTCTATTCTGTCTTCAAAAGTTGTTATTACACGTCACTTGCTCCAGTTGAAAAAAAGTTTTTTGTCTTTATATGTGTGAGTATATATATATATAAAATGGAGCATTCCACAATAGGTGTTGGGCATCGTATAATAAATTGTAGCTCAGAAGATTTTTTTCTACTGAGCAACAGAATAAAAATTTAGACTAGCTTTCATTTTTTAAAACAATCTCAGCTGCCGAAAAAGAAGATTCAGTTATGCTGCTCATAAGCAAGTTAATAAAAACTGAAAGTTTTTCCAGGTGTACTGTAACCAGCAACCTGATTCTGAAGGAATATTGAGTAAAGTGTGTGTCTAGCCAGAATGCACTGTACTTATCTATATGTACTTTTATTTCTAGATATGGCATTTCTACATACCTATTTTTTTTTACTTTACAGACAGGCCAACGAGGAGTACCAAGTCCTAGCGAACTCATGGCGATACTCATCAGCGTTTTCAAACAAACTCTTCTTCACAGTGGTGGACTACGATGAGGGTGCTGATGTTTTCCAACAGGTAATTTTTTATGTCACACTTTCTTAGTCTTAGTCTTAGTGTCTTAGTCTCAGAAAAACAGCCTTTGGTCTGTATCTCTGTGGAATCTAAAAGAAATATTGCAGACAAAAGTAGATTAACTCTGTTATTAGCAGAAAACAAAGTATTCAATCAGGTAAAAGAACAAGTTTACAAATTATATTTCTTTTTTTTGTCAAATTTGCTGTGGATTCAGCAATTGTGATAATCATGGATTTTAGATACATAAAAAACATAAAACTAAAAAACACCTAATGACACATGTCATCACATGTTTCAGAACGTGATTTATGAGAAGGTTCCATGATGAAAAGGCAATCTTTTCCACACCATTAGAATGTATGCAAATTCCTCCTAGTGATCATCGATACATTAATATAAAAGTATTCTCCCAAATCCAAAATTTAAAAATGTAAATATATTAGTTACGACTGCCTAGATAGGTTAATAAAGTATAAAAAAATTAATAACACTTAAATGTTGCACACAAACATTTTATAGAAAGGTGGGAAGTAAAAAAAATCAATTATTAACCTTTGGAAAGAAGACTGTTCTACACTGTTCAAGACTGTACTATTTTAGGAACACTGCTGAAGGCGTCTTACTGGCTGCCTGCGGGCAAACAGGTGCTCATTGGCACAATGATAGTAAATGTCGGTCCACACTGTTGTACTGTATCTGCCTGCTGGAGTCAAGATAATATAATAATCATTTACTCTTTTCTACTAATCACAATAAGTACCTCATTGAAACCACGTTAAATTTCTGAGCTTAAATAAGGTTAAGGCTGATTGATTGATTGATTGATTCACTGCTTGACAATAAATATTTAAAACTATGTATAGAGTAAATACACTTAGGACAAAAGTGCAAATTAAAATACGCAAAGTGATCAGAAAATGAGCAGAACTTTTACAATAAAGGTATATTTTGATGGTGAAAAAAAAATCTGAAACACTATTATAATACCAAACAAGTTTGTTATATAAAGAATGCTTATGAACATCTTGAATTCTCAATGTTAGTAAATATCATTTTGTTATAAGGACCTGGCAGAACAGAATATTTGGTGACGAGAGAGGCCACTTCAGGTCCATTATCACATTTCTTTTTTTTTTTTTCTTTTTTTTTTTAGTTAAACATGAACAGTGCTCCAACCTTCATGCATTTTCCCGCGAAAGGGAAGCCAAAGAGGGCTGATACATTCGATTTACAAAGGATTGGCTTTGCCTCCGAGCAGCTCGCCAAGTGGATTGCAGACCGCACTGATGTCCAGGTACCGAACAAAAAGGATTTCAGTATAAATGTTCCCCTTGCTTATTTATACATTTACTGATATTGTAGTTCATGCTTTGCAGCTGAATAAACGCAGGTGCTGCTGCAGTTTGAAAATTTGAATAAAAGAAAAATATTGGATGTTGAATATGTTTGGGAATATTATATTTTGTATATTACAGTTTTTTGGAATGCACAGTAATTCATCAAAAACACGAGCTGAATCATGAATGTGAATTTACCTGGTCATGGTTGTAGGTATTAATGCTCTGCTGAAATCCTAGGCATTGATTCCCTGGTTTCTTTAAGAAGCACTTAAAATTTTAAACTGGCGTTTTTTCTTTTCTCCAACTGAAAAAAAAAAAACCTGTCTGCTCAGTATTGACAAAGATGTTACAAGCCTGATACTTTTGGCTTTTAAATAAGAGTGGGGCACTTAAAGTAAGTGCTCATCTTTCAGGCTTTCAATGTTACTTTTCTACATAAATAGATAGGAAAACATCTTTGGAAGAAAAAAAAAAGCCAAATGTAAAATCAAGAATAATAAGATCTATGTTATCAGGAGCTGTGATACTTTTAAAGTGTTGAGTAATAAGGTAACGGGAGTTTAGCTTAACTCAACTGCTTTATTTTTACGGAAAGTCTGTATTTACCAAATGGCACTCAGCTCATGATTAATGTAGCCTGAAAATATCCATTCATACACACAATATCACTGAGGTGTTAAGGGTTTACAACATTGACGTGAAGTCTTATCTCGGTTTGTGATTTGATTCCACAGATAAGAGTTTTCCGTCCTCCTAATTATTCCGGGACCATTGCTCTGGCTTTATTAGTCTCCCTGGTTGGAGGTTTGCTTTACCTCAGGAGGAACAACTTGGAGTTCATATACAACAAGACTGGATGGGCCATGGCTGCACTGGTATGGAATCATTTGTGTGTTTGAACATTTCTTCTGACAGACATTTACAGTTTAAACTGTACATGACATTTATATTATCCCTGTGACAGTGCGCATGTTTTGCTACAAAGTAGTTGAAGATGAAATGGTTCATGGTGTTTTTCCATGTTTAAACCTGAGTTTTAGTCCAACATTGCTATATTGTATGAGCTGTGTAACAAGCCATCTCTTTTCTGGACTGCAAGGATCCGAAATCTGTTTTGCCATCCAACTATCCAAATGAGCACAAGTATTGCCATATTACAAACACTCGAGGCACTAGAAGTGGGTTGTTATCTCCAACAACACATGAACAAATGCCATGAACAAAACCGCCATTAACTAAATAACAAACTCTTTAAACCAAGTCTCTGAAACACTGGGACAATAAGAGGGAAAAAAACAAGTGCGACATCAAATCTGTTTTTTCAATAGAAAAGGTGTGATTTGCTAAGAGCTTATATAAACCATTTGGATCTTCAACAAACTCAGTTTGATGAACAAATGCCTAAAGGCAGTGGCTCATTACCATGCAATTGGAAAAGCACAGAAAAACTGTTGTTCTGAACAGGGCTGTTAACCAGGTGTGGGCAAATATCCAGCTGTGCTCAACATCAATGATCCATATTAGTTTGCATAAAAGTAGTAAAATGTTTCACCTTGACAGTAAAATACCTTAGCACAACCAGACACACAAATTCAGATAAAAATGCACTAAAACATTTGTGCAAACAACAACATTGATGACAATAATTCTAAAAATATTGTGTTCCTGCAGATGACCAAGTTCTCCTGCTGATGTGTGTTTTTCCTTCTCTCCCTTTTTAACAGTGTGTAGTTTTTGCAATGACATCAGGTCAGATGTGGAATCACATCCGAGGTCCTCCTTATGCCCACAAAAACCCTCAGAATGGACAAGTGGTAAGAGGGACATTTATTATCCTTTCTATTGCTCCCTTTTGCTCTCTCTTCCTGACTCTTTTACTGTGCTGCACACACTTTGTCTTTTATTTCCTGTCTACGTCCCTCAACTTATTTATTTCATTGTCATGTCCTTCACTACAAGTTCATGTAATTTTAGAAAAGCACCATCTAAAAGCTCAGTTTGATCTAGTTACAGGGCGGAGCAGGAGGTTTTATTAAGTGAGTGGTAGAAACGTCTTTAAAACCGCTACACCCGAGTAAACACAAATACTATTACTACAGTAGGACACTGCAAGAAACAGGGTTATGTTTGCCTTTCTTTCTCATATTAATCTTTTTCTTTATAGTCTTTTTTATTTCTGCCGTCCTTGCTCTGTAGTCCTTGTCCCTTCCATCCTTTTAAAAAAGTACAGACACAAATTAAATGTGTATACTCAAGTGTGAAATAAAAAAAAAAATATATACAGTCGTCCTCAAAATTATTCATACCCCTTAGAATTCTTGTGATTTTTTTAATTCAGTGACAAAATATTATGTTTTTTTAAGTTTGTGCATCAGTTATATGGATAATTGAATGAATAAATCAATTAAATGAATGACAACAATATAAAATTTAAGAAAATATTCATTTAAGGGGTATTTTATTGATGGATTCCCCAAAAATGCCATGTTCAAATTTATTCATACCACTGACAATATTTCGACAAAAATGTACCAAATGTGTTAATCTTTGTCCAGCAGTTACTTTAAGGTGTCACAATGGAATAAAACCTTTTAACACTGTTGACCAAATGTTAAATACTGATTTAAAAACAAAAAAAAACATCTTTCCAGAAGAGTATAAAAAAGGGAAAAGTGCTCAGGTCTTTCTCAATTTCTGGTCATCATGGTCAAGAAGAAGGAGCTCAGCGAGGACTTACGTCAGCATCTTGTATGTGCCTACAATGAAGGAAAGGTTTATAAGGCCATTTCCAAGCAGTATGATGTCCCTGCGTCAACCGTCCAGAGCATCATCAACAAACACAAGAAGTTCAACACTGTTAAAAACCTCAGTGGGCGTGGCAGAAAGCGTAAGGTGTCCTCTAAACTTGCCAGGAAAATTTGCCGAGAGGTCAACAACAACCCACAGACCACAACCAAGGCCTTAATTGGAATGCTTAACCAGGCAGGGACACAGGTGTCACGGTCCACCATCGAGCGAGTTTTGCACAGAGGTGGTCTCCATGGACGTACACCTCGGAGGACGCCGTTGCTCAGGAAAAAACATCTGGAAGCTCGCCTGGTCTTTTTTAGAGGTCATCTGAAGCAAGATCCCAGCTTTTGGTCAACCATCCTGTGGTCTGACGAGACAAAGTTGGAGTTATTTGGCCATATGGATACGCAGTGGCCATATGGATACTCAGTATGTCTGGAGAAAGAAAGGAGAAGCCTACAGACCGAAGAACACTGTGCCCACTGTCAAGTATGGTGGTGGAAACATAATGCTATGGGGATGTTTCTTCTCCAATGGCACAGGGAATCTTGTCAAGGTCCAAGGAATCATGAAAAAGGAGGATTATATCAGGATCCTTGATGAAAATGTGAAGGAATCTGCTGAGAAACTCCAGCTTGACCACAACTGGATGTTTCAGCAAGACAATGATCCTAAACACACTGCCAAGGTAGTGAAGAAATGGTTCAAAG
>JAFBJS010007507.1:0-12332 GCA_016785265.1 Paraplagusia blochii | reverse complement strand
TCTACCGACTGAGCTATCCAGGCCCTGTTTTTGGGTTTAATTTAGTTCTTTGAGGTTTTTGCCATTGTTTTTGGTTCATTATAAAATGTTTTTATGTATTTACTAATAAGGTTTTGAAGAAACTCCAATGAACGTCTTCTTTAAGCAGCATGTCTAGCGGAACAAACATGTATCTTGGAGTAGTTCCAGAATTGTTTTTTTAGTTTTGTAATAAATGAGATATGATAGTGGAAGACACACGTCATCTGGAATACTTCTGGATTCGGTTGTAGACTTGGTACTAAGTGACATTTGTCTGTTGTCATTACACGTTGTTGAAATTCTGCAAGATATTTCGCCTGAACAGGGACTTGAACCCTGGACCCTCAGATTAAAAGTCTGATGCTCTACCGACTGAGCTATCCAGGCCCTGTTTTTGAGTTTATTGTAGCTTTTTAAGGCTTTTGCATTGTTTTTGATTCATTATAAGATGTTTTTATATATTTACTAATTAGGTTTTGAAGAAACTCCGCTGAATTTCTTCTGTAAGCAGCATATTTCGTGGAACAAACATGTATCTTGGAGTAGTTCCAGAATTGTTTTTTTTAGTTTTGTAATAAATGAGATATGATAGTGGAAGACACACGTCATATGGAATATTTCTGGATTCGGTTGTAGACTCGGTACTAAGTGACATTTGTCTGTTGTCATTACATGTTGTTGAAATTCTGCAAGATACTTCGCCTGAACAGGGACTTGAACCCTGGACCCTCAGATTAAAAGTCTGATGCTCTGCCGACTGAGCTATCCAGGCCCTGTTTCTGGGTTCCATTTAGCTCTTTAAGGCTTTTGCCATTGTCTTTGGTTCATTATAAGATGTTTTTTTGTATTTACTAATTAGGTTTTGAAGAAACTCCAATGAACGTCTTCTTTAAGCAGCATGTCTAGCGGAACAAACATGTATCTTGGAGTAGTTCCAGAATTGTTTGGATTCGGTTGTAGACTCGGCACTAAGTGACATTTGTCTGTTGTCATTACACGTTGTTGAAATTCTGCAAGATATTTCGCCTGAACAGGGACTTGAACCCTGGACCCTCAGATTAAAAGTCTGATGCTCTACCGACTGAGCTATCCAGGCCCTGTTTTTGAGTTTATTGTAGCTTTTTAAGGCTTTTGCATTGTTTTTGATTCATTATAAGATGTTCTTATATATTTACTAATTAGGTTTTGAAGAAACTCCGCTGAATTTCTTCTGTAAGCAGCATATTTCGTGGAACAAACATGTATCTTGGAGTAGTTCCAGAATATTTTTTTAGTAAATGAGATATGATAGTGGAAGACACACGTTGTTTGGAATACTTCTGGATTTGGTTGCAGACTCGGTACTAAGTGACATTTGTCTTTTGTCATTACACGTTGTTGAAATTCAGCAAGATACTTCGCCTGAACAGGGACTTGAACCCTGGACCCTCAGATTAAAAGTCTGATGCTCTACCGACTGAGCTATCCAGGCCCTGTTTCTGGGTTTAATTTAGCTCTTTAAGGCTTTTGCCATTGTCTTTGGTTCATTATAAGATGTTTTAATGTATTTACTAATTAGGTTTTGAAGAAACTCCAATGAAAGTCTTCTTTAAGCAGCATGTCTAGCGGCACAAACATGTATCTTGTAGTAGTAGTAGAGTAGTTCTAGAATTGTTTTTTTTATTCCATAATAAGTGAGATGTGTCTTTTGTCAAAACACATTAATGAAATTCAGCAAGATACTTCGCCTGAACTGGGACTTTCACCCTGGACCCTCAGATATTTTAGTGCTGGTTCCAAGCCCGGATAAATGGTGAGGGTTGCATTAGGACTACTGTTGGTCGAAGTCAAGGAAGAAGAGGAAGATTGATTAAGACAAAGAGGGAAAATGGAAAGTGTTGGTCTGAAAGTGGGAACCCTTAATGTAGGTAAAATGACAGGGGAAGATAGGGAGCTAGCTGACATGATGGAGAGAAAAAGAGTGGATGTGTGTGCAAGAGACCAGGTGGAAGGGCAACAGGGCCTGAAATTTTTGGGGAGGCTTTAAGTTATTCTATGGATTAGATGGAGAGAGAAATGGAGTAGGGGTGATCATTGGGGAAAGTATGCATGGAATGTGTTGGAATCGTGTGTCAGACAGGTTGATGTGTGTGAAGTTAGAAATAGAAGGAGTGATGGTGAATGTTGTCAGTGGTTATGCTCCACAGGTAGGCTGTGAGTTAGCAAAAAAGGAGAAGTTTTGGAATGAGCTGGACTTGGTTGTAGAAAGCATCCCCAGAGGAGAGAGAGTGATGATTGGAGCAGATTTCAATGGCTATGTAGGAGAAGGGAACAGAGGGGATGAGGAAGTGATTGGTCAGTTTGGAGTTAGAGATAGAAATTTGAGGGGACAGGCAGTGGTGGATTTTGAAAAAAGAATGGAATTGGCTGTGGGAAACACCTATTTCCAAAAGAGATAGGAACACAGGGTGACATACAAGAGGAGCAGCAGCACAAGCGAGCAGCACGAGCGAGCAGCAGCAGCACGAGTAAGCAGCTGAAGCTTTGGATCGCTACACCTTTTGATCGCAAACACCCTGGCAGTGTAAGTTGTATCTTGACCTTTTCTTTTTACCTCCTTCATTCTGCTTCCTTCTGCTCCCGCTCCGGTCTAGTGCTAACTGTGCTAATTGTTTTTAGCTTTAACAAGTTGCCATGGCCTCTGCTTCTCTCTCTCCTGCTCCTCTATCCTGCTCAGTCTGCCACATGTTCCCTATTCCCCTGCCTCCTTTAGCGAGGAAAATACGTGTAAAAACTGCAGTTTATTGGTTAGGTTGGAGGCCAGGCTAAATGATATTGAATCTAAGCTCCGCGCAATAGAACTTGCACCACTAGCTCCAGTTAGCCAGGGCCCTTTAGCCGCTCCGGAGCCACTGAGTGTAGTTCCTGTTAGCTCTCCCCCGGCTCCTCCTCCCGTGCAGCAGGGAAAACAGTGACGCTGGTTGACGGTCAGAGGAAAGCATAGTTCCCGACCAAAGCCCTCACAGGGCCATGTACCGCTTCAGGTCTCTAATCGCTATGCCCCGCTCAACGACACACCCGTTGATGGTAAAACTCTGGTCATCGGCGACTTTGTTTTGGAAAAAGTAAAGTTACCGAAACCAGCGACCCTAGCCTGTATCCCAGGCGCGAGAACTAGCGACATAGAGTCAAACCTGAAGTTGCGTACTAAATCCAAGCGTAGGTATAGCAAAATTGTTATTCATGTCGGTGTTAATGACATACGACTTCGCCATTCGGAAATTACTAAACTTAACTTAAACATAGACTCTGTATGTTCAGTAGCTAAAACGCTATCTGACTCAGTAGTCTTCTCTGGCCCCCTCCCCAATTTGGCTAACGATTAAATGTTTAGCCGTACAGCTTCACTGAACTGCTGGCTGTTAAGGTGGTGTCCATTAAATGGTGTAGGCTTTATTAACAACTGGTGGACTTTCTCAGGTAAGCCTAATCTCATTAGGAGAGACTGCATCCATCTATTGCTGGCTCTCTTAGTAGCACCTGTCTCTTATACACATCTAGATGTGTATAAGAGACAGACCCTAGCCTGTATCCCAGGCGCGAGAACTAGCGACATAGAGTCCAACCTGAAGTTGCGTACTAAATCCAAGCGTAGGTATAGCAAAATTGTTATTCATGTCGGTGTTAATGACATACGACTTCGCCATTCGGAAATTACTAAATTAAACATAGACTCTGTATGTTCAGTAGCTAAAACGCCATCTGACTCAGTAGTCTTCTCTGGCCCACTCCCCAATTTGGCTAACGATTAAATGTTTAGCCGTACAGCTTCACTGAACTGCTGGCTGTCAAGGTGGTGTCCATTAAATGGTGTAGGCTTTATTAACAACTGGCGGACTTTCTCAGGTAAGCCTGGTCTCATTAGGAGAGACTGCATCCATCCCACGTTTGAAGGAGCAGCTCTGTTGTCTAATAACCTGGCCAAGTGCATTGGTTCACCACCCACTTGACTAAAAACTGAGACCAGGTGGCAGAGGTGTAGTTTAAGTCACTTCTCTGTGCTTCCCTCTGACCTTTTGCCCTCTCACTACCCTATAGATACTGTGTCTGTCCCCCGGTCTGGAAAAACAAGTAGCAGAGGAGCTACTCTCAGCAATCTTATTAAAATAAGTAGCTCCTCTACTTTCCCAGGACAGGAGAATTAAATGTGTATTACTTAATATCCGCTCCTTGTCCTCCAAAGCCATCCTTGTAAATGAACTAATTTCTGATAATAGCATTGATGTGCTGTGCCTCTCAGAGACTTGGCTGTGCGATGGCGAGTTTATTAGTCCAAATGAGGCCTCTCCTCCTAGTCATTTAAACTTTCATGTCCCACGAGGTTCTGGCCGTGGAGGTGGGGTGGCGGCCATTTATGATTGTACTCTGCCAATCACCCCCAAATCTGGGAGCATCTATAACTCCTTTGAAAATCTTGTATTTAGTCTGTCCCACCAAAGTGGGAAGACAGTTTTAATTGGCACAGTTTATCGTCCTCCCGGCCCTTACTCTGACTTTCTTTCAGAATTTCCAGAGTTTCTTTCAGATCTGATCCTCAAAACTGATAAAGTGGTTATTGTTGGAGATTTTAATATCCATGTAGATATGGAAACCAATAGTTGTAGCGCTGCGTTTATGTCAGTTATAGAATCCATTGGTTTTTCTCAGTGTGTGCATGGTCCAACACACAGTCATAGCCATACCTTAGACCTTGTCTTAGCTTATGGTGTTGAAATTGAACACCTTATTATTACTCCTCACAACCCCTGTCTATCTGACCACTCATTAATTGTATTTGACTTTCTACTCGTGGAGCCTAGTAAAGTGGAAAGATGCTTTTGGTGAAGACAGCTAACTGATAATGCTATTTCTGATTTTAAGGAGGCGGTTCCGTTGGCTCTCGGTACTGTCTCGGCTCTTCACTTCTCAGGAGACTCTGATTTCAACCCTAGTCCCTGTGATGTTGATTCTCTGGTTGATGGTATTGCTGGCTCTCTTAGTAGCACCCTTAATTCTATTGCCCCAATTGTTAATAGAACTATAACTAGAAGAAGGGCCGCCCCGTGGTATTCTCCCGATACCCGTAAACTTAAGCAGGAATCCCGTAAAATAGAGAGGAGATGGCGCTCATCCAGAGACAGTGACTTATTCCTGATCTGGAAAGATAGTCTTAAAATGTACAGTCAAGCTCTGTGTATAGCCAGAGCTAGTTATTACACTTCCCTGATAGAAGAGAATAAGAAAAACCCTAGGTTCCTGTTCAGCACTGTAGCCAGGCTGACTCAGGATCAAAACTCCATGGAGAAGAGCATTCCTGCGCATCTTCGCAGCTCTGACTTCATGAGCTTTTTTAATAATAAAACTATAGCTATCAGGGAAACTTTAAACGGCCTTCTGACATCAAATGCAGCTAACCTGCATTCGGATGTCGTGGTTCAGGAGGTAGCTGGTAAACCAGACATATCCCTGACCACATTTCTGAACGCCATGATCTCCTCAGCTAAATGTGCTACTTGTAGCTTAGACCCCATCCCTACTAGACTCCTTAAGGAGGTGTTTCCTTTAATCGGCACCTCCATTTTGGACATAATCAATCTATCTCTTAAGATTGGTTATGTTCCCTTAAACTTCAAAATCGCAACCATAAAACCCTTACTTAAAAATCATCTTTAAACCCAGAGATCTTAGCTAATTATAGGCCAATTTCCAATTTGGTTTTGTCTCTAAAATCAATTGTATTTATCATTTAAGGCTGACCAGCATGGTCATCTACTGCGGCTTAAATCCTGCATAGATGGCATCAAGACCTGGATGACCAATAACTTCTTAATGCTAAATTCAGATAAAACAGAGTTATTGGTCCTAGGTCCTAAGCAGGTAAGGGACTCTACAGCTGACATAATTGCAGCTGATAACAGTTTAACCACTGCCTCCAATACTTCTGTAAAAAACCTAGGTGTCCTTTTTGATCAGGACCTTTCCTTCAGCGCCCATGTTAAAAACATTTCTAAGACCGCCTACTTTCATCTTCGTAATATTAGGAAAGTCAGGCAAATACTCCCCCTGGAGGCAGTTGAGAAGTTGGCCCATGCCTTTGTAACCTCTAGGCTGGACTACTGTAATTCTTTATTAGCCGGATTACCAGCCAGTTCCCTGAGATCCCTACAGCTTGTTCAGAACACGGCAGCTCGTGTTCTAACTAAAACCAGACAGAGAGACCACATCTCCCCGGTCCTTGCTTCTCTGCATTGGCTTCCGATGCATTTTAGGATCCAATTTAGGATCGTCTTAATTACATTTAAGGCTCTCCATGGGCTGGCACCCTCCTATATAGTGGAGTTGATACAACTTTATCAACCCACTAGAACACTTCGAGCAGGTCTTCTTGTGGTTCCATGAATCTGTAAATCTAGATTTGGAGCCAAAGCCTTTTGTTACCAGGCCCACCTGCCACCTTTGTTACCACCTGCCAGCTCCAGTCCGTGAGGCCGACTCAGTTTCTACTTTCAAGAGTAGGCTTAAAAGCTTTCTTTTTGATAGTGCCTATAGTGGCCTACAGATCCAGCCGTAGTCCTCAAGTGAGGCCTTCGGCTGGACCTTTGGCTCTAGTTATGGTGCTTTATGTTAAGAACGCCGGGGGCCCTGTGGCATACTAGATCCCCTATCACTGTCCTCTATCTCTCTCTCTCTCCTTCCTTTTTCTTATTTATCTATTTCCTACCGCTATCCCCTATCTCTATCTCCTTCCCTTTCCTCATTTACTCTTTATTAACACCCCTTGCCGGGGACCTCACATCCCCGGAGTCTTTATTCTTTCCCCAGGACCTGATTGCCACGGGCAGCCATGGACACCTACTCATCACCAACCTACTTTCAAGAACTCTCTAAGACCAGACCCGGAACTGAGGAACTTAGGAACCAAAAAATTGACTTTATAATTATAATATATTATCTTGTATGATCAGGCTGTGATTTTGACTTTTGTTTATGATTGTTTTAGCTGCCAATGTTTTGCCTGCCCGCCTGTCCATCCTGGGTGAGGATCCTCTCCGCTGTCGATCACCCTGAGGTTTCTTCCTTTTTTCCTCGCTGGGTTTTTGGAAGTTGTTCCTTAGCCGGTGCGAGGGTCTATAAGGGCAGGGGGTCATTGTCTGTTCTGTACATTTTTCTCTGTGTTGTATTGTGTGTAAAGTGCCCTGAGGTAGCTTCTGCTACGATTTGGCACTATAAATAAATATAGTTGAGGTGAGTTGAGTTAAGAGTGGTGGCAGGTGCACTCAGGTAGATTACATCCTCTATAGAAGAAGTAATCTGCGGGGGATATATGACTGTAAGGTGGTGGCAGGTGAGAGTGAGGCCAAATAACATAGAATGGTAGTAGGCAAACTGATAATGGAGGTGAGGAGAAGGTGAAGCCAAAGCAGAGGATCAAGTGGTGGAAGTTAACCCTCCTGTTGTCCTTGGGTCAAAATGACCTGAAACTGCGTTTGAAGATCCCAAAAAAATCCCCTTAACGCTATTTTTCAACTTGAAATTTTATGACTTTTCCTAGATTGACCCCAACATTAGAAAAAGTTAATTGTTGCCTTTGTCCACATTCCCATGCATGCTCTACAAAAAAAGTTACAAAGGTTGTCTTCGGGTCAAAATGACCCGACAGTGAAATTCAATTAAAATCACAGTCACATAGTTATTTACACAACACATAATGTGAGAATGGTTTAGTTCTGTCTGAGGTCAATCAGTAGCAGATGTTAACAAGACAAGACAGGTGGCTTCTCATAGACTGTAGGGCCCTTTGATTGTGGATTTCCAGAAGCTATAAAGGTGCTACAGAGGACAGCACCCCAAGTTCTCTCTGTGCTGAAGCCATGAGTGTGCGTTATAATGTCCAAAAGGCTCTAGAAGTGATTTTTCAAGATGTTCAGCAAGACAACTCAGAGTCAGAAGAGGAAGTGGAGGATGTATAAGAAGAGAATGTATCAGTAGATGAAGATGGGGAGGAATACAACCCAGAGCATGATGTATCATCGTCAGAAGAAGAAGAAAACTCTGAAGCTGAAAGAGAGACTTTCCTTTCAAAAAGCGGCAACATAACAAGATATGTCGTTTCTCATGCCCATGACATCATCTCTTCATTCTACCTGTTCATCACACCAGCAACAGAAAAAATAATACTGGCAGTGACAAATCTGGAAGGTTTTCACAAATATGGAGACAGCTGGAAAAAAGATGGATGACACTGACCTTCAGACCTACTTATGGCTGCTAATCTGATCCAATCCAATCTAATCTAATCTAATAAATAAATAAAATCAAAAGAAACTCATTGGGATGAATAAAAATGCATCCAGAACTAACTTTTGCAAATTTCTTTCATAAGCTGTAGAAAAACAGGTAAAGTCGAAAAACACAGGTATTCACAGATTTTCTGGCGAATGACTAGTTGTTTCTTCAAGCAGAATAAAATTTGATGTTTAAAATTTGATTAAGCTGCTTAAAATAGGGAATTTAGTGAAGATGGGTCATTTTGACCCGGAGGACACGGGGTGTATACAGGATTTGAGGACAACAGAAGGGTTAAGGAAAGAGGGATGTTGTGAAGACTTTGGAAAAGAAGTTAGAGCAGTTCTGGGCTGTGGTGGGGAATCCCAGATTGTGAGACCATGGCTAGAGTCATTAGGGAGACAGCTAGGAAGGTGCTAGGTGTTTGCTCTGGGTTAGGGTTAGGGTTAGGGTTAGGGTTAGAAGAGATGGGATAGTGACAGAACATAGGAGAATAGACTGGAGTACAGAGAGCGGGCATGGGAGGTGGAAAGGGAAGTGGCCAAGGCCAAACAAAAGGCTTACGAGGAGTTGTACGAGAGGTTAAGACACGGAGGAAGGAGAAAAAGAGTTATACAGATTGGTAAGGCAGAGAAATCAATCTGGGAAGGATGTGCAGCAGGTGAGATTAATTAGGGACAGAGATGGAAATGTCATCACCTGTGAGGAACGTGTGCTGGGAAGATGGAGGGAGTACTTTGAGGAGTTGTTAAGTGAGGAAAAAGAAAGGTAGTGTAGGAATGAGGAGCCAGTCTACCAACAGGGAGAAGGTAGATCACATTAGAAAGGATGAAGTTAGAAAAGCTCTGAAGAGGATGAAGAGTGGAAAGGCAGTCGGTCCCGATGACATACCAATGGAGGTATGGAAGTGCTTAGGGGAAGAAGCGGTACGTTTTCTCACTCGGCTCTTCTATAGAATTTTAGAGACAAGATGCCTGATGAGTGGAGAAAAAGAAGAGAAGAAGAGTGATGTGCACAGTTGTAACAATTACAGAGGGATAAAGTTGATGAGCCATACCATGAACATTTGGGAAAGTGTAGTTGAAGATCGGTTGAGGAAGAAGGAGATTTGTGAACAACAGTATGGTTTTATGCCGAGAAAGAGTACCACAGATGCAATATTTGCCTTGAGGATGTTGATGGAGAAGTACAGAGAGGGTCAGAAGGAGCTTCATTGTGTTTTTGTAGATTTAGATTTAAAGGATATTTGACATGTTTAGATTTGATTGATTTGGAGTTTTTTATACGAGAAAATACTTAGTAGCATGTTTTAAAAAATAAACTTGTTGTTTAAGGTATGTCAGAGAGCTACCCAGGCCCTAACGTCATTTAAGATAATGTCTTGGGGTTTAAAAAAAAAACAAACCTTTTAAAGGAAGTGATGTTAAAGGAAATGAGCCAATTTGAAAATAAAATGAAATCTTTAGGTGTTTTATTTTCTATATATTATTCCAAACAGTATATAGAACTTATGTAGAAAAAAATATATTCTATACGTATTTTATTGCAGCCCACTAACTTACCAATGTCCTTTTATAGTCTTAATTCAGAATATAACAACAGATATTTTGTTGTGACCAGGATCCTGCCATATATGATTTTTTTTTTTGTCTTCCTGATGCTGTAAATGTCTGGCTCACCATATGAAATAAATAAAAAAACAGTCTCCAAGCAGTGATGCCTTCATAACAGCGTACTACAGTGCTATGCCAGAGTTTTCGAGCCACGTCGGTTGTGCAGTGAGTTTTTTCCTCAAACACAGCTAACAGAGCCTGTTGTGTTCTTGAAGATTAATGAAGAGACCATTAATGATTAATTACAGTCACAGACATGTTTGTGATGAAAATGATTGTCATCATCATCATGAGGTTATCTTGGAGAGGAGCAGGAGAAAAAAAAAGATCTGTGCTTCAGCAATTTAGTTTCGATCTGACTTTCTGCATCGTCTCAACTGGGCTTTTTTTTTCTACATGTGCTTGAAAAAATGATAAAAATCACTTGGGTTGTGGATGAGTGGGTGGAGGTGAGCTTTTCGTTGACATGCTTGTGTGAAGGATGCTTGTTTTCTCGTAACTCTTCAGGGGATTCCCCTCCTCTTCGTCTCTTTGCTGTACAGCAGCATCAACGCTCTGCTGATGGACGTCTCTGTTTGGCATGTGCTTGAATATTTGGCGCCTACTGTGCCCGCAGCCATGAGGCTGTCAAGCCCAGTGTCTTTCTAAGAGTGCAGAGGAACATTATATTTCACATTATCTCAGTACAATAGATCATTTCCTGCTCACTGCAGGCCACGGAGGCTGATCAGTGGTTGCCAAGCTCCGGGAAAGCAGCGCTGGAGAGGTTGGCGTCTAGAATAGGGGCAGAAGGGAGGGGGTGAGGATGAAGAATTATTGGGTAGGTGTTGTAAGAGTGATGGCAAGCTGAACTAGCCTACCAGAGAGTGAGCAAAAACATTCACAGAATTTATTTTACAATATAATCTAAACAGAAACATGTGTCTTTACCTATGTACCACAGACTTAACAAAAAATTAAGTCTTAACAGGACTTAACAGTATTTAACCAATCCAAATAGATATGATCCAGAGATGTTCACAAGACACTTTTTCCAATTCCAAGTCAAGTCTCCAGTCTTTATGCGCAAGTCCAAGTCAAGTCTCGAGTCTTTGAGGGGCAATGCCAAGTCAAGTCCCAAGTCTAAGTCAAGTCTCAATTAGCTGAAAGTTTTCATATTAGACACTATCCAAGATAATATTGCATTGCTGTGTTGTTTTGGATTAAAAGTACGTACTGTACTGTACTATAGGCCTAAAATATTTTATTGCACACTACACCATTAAAGTTGATTAAAACAATGTACTGTGCATGTGCAATGTGAACAAACATCACAAAAGCTTTAAGTTTAAGTTAACACGGTATTTTGTGAATACTACAGGATACATACTTTGCGATTTGCGTATGTGGGCTTGTCCATATACCAACTGATAATAACAAATTAAGGAAAATGAAAATATATAACTGAGCACTGTATGTACTGTACTGTATTACAGTACAGAGCTATAATATATTATTCAAAGTTGGTCAAAACAATGCACTGTGAATGTGCTTTGGCTAGGAAATCATATGCATTACATGCTGTTTAAGGAGAGGTTTCCATTTCTGTTACATCAGTGACAACATTAGTCTAAACTAAAGCAGTCATTTATGCATAGAATTAACATTAGGCTCAATGCACGCAGGAAGCGACTTAGGGCTAGACGTAAAACGGTAACGTCAGGGGAGGGGAACTTTAAAACTAAACAACAGACACACACAACAAGTGTGGCTGAATTAGTTTGCTAACAGTAACGTTATCTTCCCACACAAGCCCAGTTTCCCTTTGCCCACTGACCTATCCTGGTGTGTTCTGAGGTGCCTGAGAAAGTTCGACGTTGTTGATCCAGCATCATTTATCTTAACATCACACTCCTTACCAGTAGCCGTCCGCTTACTGGATGTCTGCACAAAGTCTTTACAAGCAAATGCAATGACAACTGTAATTTCCCGAGGGATACTTCTGAGGGATTAATAAAGTTCTATCTAAAGTTCTATCTATCTAAAAGGAATTGCTCCAGTCTGGCTCACCGCCACCATGGTCACTGTGATATGAAACCTAAACTTGAGTGTGAGAAGGTGAGCGACACCCCCCTTCTCACCGTCTCCCCGGAGGTGGCTGGCGTCGCTTGCGAGGGGGAGAGACAAAGACTCTTGGGCAGAGGTGTGCTATATGTGTGGTGGCGTTGTCAATGTTGCTTTATTATTTATTTCACTCGGGTTTGTAAGCTTGGTGACGGTAAGGGGAAGGGGCTGTGCACGGACGCGGGAGCGCGGTGCGCCGCGTCACGTCATTCAAACATTTACAACTCACCGTCAATAGTTTTACTTACACTTTTCCACCCGGCGTTCAGTGAGGTACCCACTGCCCGTCCT